>JAWVWN010003229.1:0-40000 GCA_037367305.1 Phrynocephalus vlangalii | reverse complement strand
ACCTAGCCGTAAACCTAACCCAAACCTTAACCCTAACCCTAACCCTAGCCTAACCCTAACCCTAACCCTAACCCTAACCCTAACTCTAACCCTAACCCTATCCCTAAACCTTACTCTATCCTGAACCCGATCCCAAAACCTATCCCAAACCCTAACCCTAGCCTAACCCTAACCCTAACCCTAACCCTAACCCTAACTCTAACTCTAACCCTATCCCTAAACCTTACTATATCCTGAACTTTATCCCAAACGCTATCCGAAAACCTAACCCTATCCGTAGACCTAGCCCTAGCCCTAGCCTTAGCACTAGCCCTAACCCTAACATTTCCCTAACCCTAACCCAAACTCTAACCCTAAGATTATCCCTCACCCACTAACCCAAGCCCTAACCCTAGCCCTAGCCCTAGCCCTAGCCCTAATGCTAACACTCACCCAAACACTAACCTTAACCCTAACCCTAACCCTTGAACTACACCAGTCCCTAACCCTAACCCTAACCCTAATTTTAAATGTAACTCCTGTTCCAACCCTAGACTTAGCCCTAACGCTAACCCGAAACCTAACCCTAGCCCTAGCCCTAACACTAACCATAACCCTAACCCTAATCCTAACTCTAGCCCTAACCCTAACACTAACCCTAAGACTAAACCTAACCCTAACCCTAACCCTAACCCTAACCCTAACACTTGCCCTACCCCTAGCCCTAACACTAGGCCTAATCCCAGACCTAGCCCTAGCTCTAACGCTACCCCTACCCTAACGCTATCCCTAACCCTAAGCTTATCCCGAACCCTATCCATAACCATAATCCTAACGCTAACGCTAACGCTAACGCTAACGCTAACGCTAATGCTAACCCTAACCCTAACCCTTGCCCTAGCCCCAGCCCCAGCCCTAACCTTAAACCTAATCCTAAATCTAACTCCTGTCCTTACCGTAGCCTGAGCGCTAACCCTAGCCCTAGCCCTAGCCGTAAACCTAACCTTAACCCTAACCCTAACCCAGCCTAACCCTAACCCTAACTCTAACCCTAACCCTAACACTAACCCTATCCCTAAACCTTACTCTATCCTGAACCCTATCCCAAACCCTATCCCTATCCCTATCCCTAACCCCATCCGTAGCCCTAGCCCTAGCCCTAGCCTTAGCCCTAGCCCTAACCGTAACCCTTGCCCTAGCCCCAGCCCCAGCCCTAACCTTAAACCTAATCCTAAATCTAACTCCTGTCCTTCCCGTAGCCTGAGCGCTAACCCTATCCCTATCCCTAGCCGTAAACCTAACCCTAACCCTAACCCAGCCTAACCCTAACCCTAACCCTAACACTAGCCTAACCCTAACCCTAACTCTAACCCTAACCCTAACACTAACCCTATCCCTAAACCTTACTCTATCCTAAACCCTATCCCAAACCATATCCCTATCCCTATCCCTAACCCTATCCGTAGCACTAACCCTAGCCCTAGCCTTAGCCCTAACCCTAACCCTATACTTAACCCTAGCCGTAGACCTCACTATAGGCCTTGGCCTAGCAGTAGCCCTAACCCTAACCCTAACCCTATCCCTATCCCTAACTCTAACCCTAACCCTAACCCTAGCACTAGCACTAGACATCGCCAAAGGCCATGGCCTAGCAGTAGCTCTTACTCTAACCCTAACCTTAACCCTAACCTAACCCTCGCACTAGCCCTAGCCCTAACACTAGGCCTAATCCCAGCCAGAGCCCTAGCTCTAACACTACCCCTACCCTAACAATATCCCTAACCCTAAGCTTATCCCTAACCCTATCCATAACCATAATCCTAACGCTAACGCTAACGCTAACCCTAACCCTAACCCTTGCCCTAGCCCCAGCCCCAACCCTAACCTTAAACCTAATCCTAAATCTAACTCCTGTCCTTCCCGTAGCCTGAGCGCTAACCCTAGCCCTAGCCCTAGCCGTAAACCTAACCCTAACCCTAACCCTAACCCAGCCTAACCCTAACCCTAACCCTAACTCTAACCCTAACACTAACCCTATCCCAAACCCTATCCCTATCCCTAACCCTATCCATATCCCTATCCCTATCCCTAGCCTTAGCCCTAGCCCTAACCCTAACCCTAACCTTAACCCTAAACCTAACCCTAACCCTAACCCTATCCCTAATCCTAACCCTAACCCTAACCCTAACCCTGACCCTAACCCTAACCCTATACTTAACCCTAGCCGTAGGCCTCACTATAGGCCTTGGCCTAGCAGTAGCCCTAACCCTAACCCTAAACCTATCCCTATCCCTAACTCTAACCCTAACCCTAACGCTAACCCTAACTCTAGCACTAGCGCTAGACATCGCCAAAGGCCATGGCCTAGCAGTAGCTCTTACCCTAACCCTAACCCTAACCCTAGCCCTAGCCCTAGCCCTAGCCCTCACCCTTTCCCTAACCCTAACCCAAACCCAAACCCAAACACTAACCCTAACCCTAACCCTTGCCCTAGCACAAGCCCTAACCCTAACCCTAACCCTAACCTTAAACCTAAATCATGTCCTAACCCTAAGCTTAACCCTAACCCTCTTTCCCCTCTTCTGGTTCCACCCCTAGCCAGAAGGAATCAGGTGACCATATCAGCGAGCCCACAAGCCACACGGTGCTGTTGTTGAATGCCAGGTCGGTACAAAATAAGACCGCCGTCATCCATGATGTCATTCTGGATGAGGGTGCCAATTTGGCATGTATTACCGAGACCTGGGTGGGAGAGGAGGGTGGTGTTCCCGTCTCCCAGCTATGCCCACCTGGGTACTTGGTCCAGTACCAGTGTCACTTGAAGGGTCGGGGAGAGGGAGTTGCTATAGTATATCGGAGTTCTATCTCCTTGACCAGACTTCCTGTCCCCTTGACAAGACAGATTGGGGATTCTGCTGGTGTACTGCCCACCCTGCTGCGTACCAACAGTCTCCCTGCCTGAGCTGACAGAGGTTGTCTCGGACCTGGTGTTGCGGACCCCCAGGCTGTTGGTACTGGGGGACCTCAACATCCATAATGAGGCAGCCTTGAATGGGGCAGCTCAGGACTTCATGGCCGCCATGGCAACCATGGGGCTGTCTCAATATGTCAACGGCCCAACGCATGAGAAGGGCCATACTTTAGACCTGGTCTTCTCAACGGGATTGGAGGATGGTGGTCTGGATGTGGAGGGGTTGGTTCTAATTCCATTGTCATGGTCAGACCACTTTCTGGTCAAGTTTAGGCTATTAGCTTCTTCTACCCTCTGCAAGGGTGGGGGATCTATTCAGATGATCCGCCCTCGGAGACTAATGGATCCAGATGGTTTCCTGAAAGCTCTGGGGGATTATCCATCTGATATGGTCGGTGCTCCTGTCGAAGCTCAGGTCACCCTGTGGAATAGGGAAATGTCCCGGGCGGTTGACACGATTGCACCTAAGCACCCTCTCCCCTTACGCAGAGCCCAGACAGCTCCTTGGTATACATCTGAGCTGTGGGCAATGAAGCAGGAGGGGAGACGGCTGGAGCGCAAGTGGAGAAAATATCACTGTGAGTCCAATCGAACACAGCTTAGAGCCCATTATCGGGCCTATTCCATGGTGATACGGTTTGCAAAAAGGCAATATTTCACAAACCGTATTGCTTCTTCAGAGTGCCGTCCAGCAGAGCTGTTTCGGGTGGTCCGGGACCTTCTTCAATGGAGAAATACGATGGAGGTTCTGGACCACTCAGCAGCCCACTGTGACAAGTTTGCTGTCCACTTTGAGGAAAAAATCGCTCAGATTCTCAGGGAATTGGACTCCACTATTGGTGCAGAATCAAGGGATGTGTCCAGTGTGCCGTGCTTAGGTCCAGTATTATTGGATGAGTTTCAATTTTTGAGACCCGAGGATGTGGACAGGGTGCTTGGATCTGTCCGTGCTACCACTACGTCACTCGACCCTTGCCCTTCTTGGCTAATTGAAAGATCTGCCAGGGGAGTTCTCACCTGGGTCCAGGAAGCTGTAAACGCCTCATTAAGAGAGGGAGTGGTCCCTGCTGCCTTAAAAGAGGCAGTAATTAGGCCACTCCTTAAAAAAACCTAACCTGGACCCAGGGCTGGTGGTTAACTACCATCCAGTAGCGAACCTCCCTTATTTGGGCAAGGTGTTGGAGCGGGTTGTGGCCGGGCAACTCCAGGCACTGCTGGATGAAACGGATTTTCTGGATCCATTTCAATCTGGTTTCAGGCCGGGTTTGTGTACAGACTGCCTTGGTCGCCCTGTATGATGAACTCTGCCGGGAGAGAGACAGGGGGAGTGCAACCCTGTTGATACTCCTGGACCTCTCAGCGGCTTTCGACACCATCGACCATGGTGTCCTTCTGGATAGGCTGGCCAGGTTGGGAGTTGGAGGCACCGCTTTGTGGTGGTTCCATTCCTTCCTGGCTGACCGTGTCCAGAAGGTGGTGCTGGGGGACAGTTGCTCTGCCCCGTGGCATTTATGTCATGGGGTTCCTCAGGGCTCTATACTGTCTCCCATGCTGTTCAACATTTACATGGAACCACTGGGAGAGGTCATCAGGTGGTTTGGGCTGAGGACTCAGCAATATGCTGATGATACTCAGCTCTACCTCTCGTTTTCCACCAATCCAGGTGAGGCGGTTTCTGTGCTGAACTCGTGTCTGGGCCAGATAATGGACTGGATGAAGGTTAATAAATTGAAACTCAATCCAGACAAGACAGAAGTACTGTTAATGGGTGCTTTGCCGGACAGGTTAGAGGGCCGTCTTCCTGTCTTGGATGGGGTTGCACTCCCCCTAAGGGACAGGGTCCGCAGCTTGAGGGTGCTCCTGGACCCTGGTCTAACTCTGGAAGCCCAGGTGGACTCGATGGCCAGGGGTGCCTTTCTCCAGCTGCAGAAAATATATCAGCTACGCCCCTACCTGGATGAACGGAGCCTCATAACAGTTACGCATGCACTGGTAACATCCCGTATTGATTACTGCAATGCGCTCTACATGGGGCTGCCTTTGAAGACGGTTCGGCGATTGCAACTGGTTCAGAATCGTGCTGCGTGGCTAGTAAGTGGTGGGGCCGCTAGGGATCACATCACGCCGATTCTACGTAGCCTACATTGGTTACCAGTTGCTGCCCGAGCCCAATTCAAAGTGCTTGTTTTGACATATAAAGCCCTAAATGGCTTAGGACCTGGATACCTGAAGGACCGCCTCCTTCCATATGAACCTACCCGGCAATTAAGATCAAGCCAGGGGGCCCTCTTGAAAGAGCCATCCCTCAAGGAGGTAAGAGGGACTGCTTGCAGACACAGGGCCTTCTCGGCAGCTGCCCCCAAGCTATGGAATGCCCTCCCAAGTGAGATCCGCCTGGCGCCAACACTGATGACATTTCGGCGCCAGGTAAAAACCTTCCTGTTCCAGAAGTTTTTTAATTGGTACAATTTAGATTGTGGGTCTTCTGATGGCAATTTTAGTGTGATGTTTTAATATAAGGTTTTTATTGTTGTTTTAATTATTTATTGTTGTTTGATGTTTTTAACTGTTTTAATTCCTTGATTGTAAGCCGCCCAGAGACCTTTGGGTAGTGGGCAGCATATAAATTGTAAAAATAAATAAATAAATAAATAAAATAACCAAACCCTAACCCTAACGCTAACCTTAACCTTAACTCTAACCCTTATCCAAACCCTATCCCTAACCCCTAACACTTACGCTAACCCTAACCCCTAATCCTAACCCTAACCCTACTCCTACTCCTAACCCTTAAACCTAACCCTAACCCAACCCCTAGCCCGAGCCCTAATCCTAGCCATAGCACTAATCCTTGCCCTAGTCCTAGCTCTACCCCTAGTCCTAACCCTAAACCTAACCTAAAGCTGTCAAAGATGGCGGACGGCAGCAGCCCTCTGGCGTTTCGGCACCTCAGCGCCTTGGGTTTTCTCCTGTCATTTTTCCTTTTGCTGCCGTGTGAACTAGTTCTTTTCTTTTTTAATGCCTTTGGGTTCGCCAGGGCGAGCTGGGGAGCGGAGGATTTACCTTTTCTATCCTTCTCTGGAGGTTTGAGCCCCTCTTGACGAGCTTCTTGCCGCACGCCGCGCTTTGTATGCCATGCCAGCTGCTGAACCAGCACTGGAGCCGCTTGCCGGCCACAAGCTTCCGGGAGACGGCCGGACCATGCCGAGTCAGCGGAGCCCTCCCGCGGGAGCTGGCCGGACTTCGCTGGGCCAGCAGAGCCCGTTTTCCATCTATCGGGCTCGCTTTCTCCCGGATATCAAGCGGAGGACGCAAGCTATATCATGCCTGTTTTTTCCGGCTTCTGGGACTTCTCTCGCCCCCCCCCCCGAATCATCCAGCCCTGCTCTCCCCCCTCGTGCCCCCCGTGGGGTTCCCAGATTAAGCGACCGGCCCGTCTGCAACGGCCTGGAAGGCTTGCAGAATGAGGCGGTGGCTGCCATCGTGGGTTTTCCCTGCGGGGAGAAGCGGAGGTTGATCTGTGTTGCTGTGGCTGGGGTTGCTCGCAGCCATTTCCATCTGCGGCGTGCGGCTCTTCAACCTGTGGGGACGTTTTCCACCCTCGCCCCTTGTCTAGAACTATCGTTTGGGGTGCCGGATGAGGTTCTCGAGGTTCTCGGGCGACGGGTCGGCCGCCGGTGCTTGCGCTTCCGTGAGCCCCTAACCGGGTTGGGAACTCGGGTGGCTTCCGGCCACCAGAGATGGGCTCTTAACCACCTCAGCCCCCTGCCTGTTGGAGACCTCTGTGGGAGCCGTAGTCCGGGCGGCAGACTGGCCGCAGTAGGGGACACTTTCCCTCACTCTGTCTCCCCACTGGAAGCTCGGACGGCATTCTCGGCCGTCGGTGAGAACAATATGCTTCACCATCTATCGGGCTCGCTTTCTCCCGGATATCAAGCGGAGACTCGGGTGGCGAGTTCGGCCACACGCGCTCCGTGGAACTGTCATTCTTCTGCGGGGTCGCCCTATTGGATCCAACCATCGCTGGCTGGCTGCCTTGTCGGGCCGGGGGCTACTTTCGATCCGTCCCCCGGCACCAGGGAGAGCGGCGGCAATTCAAGGTCGAAGAAGAAGCGCTGGGTGACGGGTTTGGGTGGATTTGGACCGCGGGTGGGCTCGTAGGGGTTAGGGGGGCTGTTGGACATCTTGGCCCATTGCTTCTTTCCCTCCCCCCGCGGCTTCCCCCATGCCTGTAGCCTTATCTCCCTGGCCTTCCTGATAATTTTTTTTTCTGTCCCTACTTCCACTTGGCCTTGGCTCCCTCCTCCCCCCTCCCTCTCTCCCTCCCCAGGTGTGCTCAATCTGCCCTGATGGTGGACCCATATTGGTGTTATTTTAATTTGATTTTAGCTTATTTGTTTTTGGTTGTTATCTTATTTTATTTTATTATTATTATTATTATTATTATTATTATTATTATTATTATTATTATTATTATTATTATTATTATTATTATTATTATTATTATTATTATTATTATTATTATTTTATTCTACTATTGCTTGTTGTTTGTGGGTAGCCTAGTGACTCCTTGTCATTAGTTTGTATCTTGTTGTTAATTTTCATTGATTGTAGTGCTTTGCATATCTTTTTTGTTAATTGCAATAGTTTGTGTTACTGCCCCTATTTGTTTATTGCTATTGTATAGTGTTGATTATTTTTATTTTCCTAATTTGAAGTCTAGTACTGCATTTCCTTGTTTGTATTGTAAGCAGTAGTAGGGTTTTTTTTTGTTTTTTGTTTTTCCGCGCCATGTTAGCAGGGGCTCATATTTCAACGGTGTCGGGTTGTGGGCGTTACGCTTGTAGCCGTTGGGTTTGTCAGACTAGAAGAACGCGGGTCAGGCAACTCGTGCCTGTCCCTCGTTCTGACCCCTCGGCTCCCTGCCACGTGCCCGGGAGTCCTACCACCAGCGCCCCCAACCTTCCCTGTATCCTGATGAATGCCAGGTCGATGCATAATAAAACCCCTATTATTTATGATACCATCGTGGAGGAGAAGCCCGACCTGGCATTTATCACTGAGACCTGGGTGGGCTCGGAGGGGGGGCTTCCCTCTCCCTCCTATGCCTGCCCGGCTATCAGGTTGAGGGAGTGGGAAGGTTGGGGGGTCAAAGGGGGGGAGGGGCCGCTATTGTTTTCAGGGACTCTTTTCTAGTAAGCAGGGCCTCGACATTGGTTAGCCAGGGGTTAGAGGTACTTCACCTGTTGGTGGGACAGCGGGACAGATTTGGCATTGTGCTGGGTTACCGAGCTCCCCGCAACCCTGCACAATCCCTTCCAGAGCTCACAGAGTTCATTGCAGCTGCACTGCTGAGGTCCCCACGGCTTTTGGTCGTGGGTGACTTCAACGTGCATGCGGGCGATGGACTCTCTGGAGTGGCTCTGGAGTTCATGGAATCCATGGCGTCCATGGGTCTGTCCCAGCATGTTCTATGCCCCACCCACAGGTCCGGTCACACCCTGGATCTGGTTTTTTCCTCCATGTCGGGGGACTCGTGTCTGGAGGTGGGGGACATTGTTCCCCTCCCTGTATCATGGACAGACCATCACCTGCTCTCATTCTCCCTGGCGATCCCGGCCCCTCCCCGCGGGGACCTTCGGCCTTCAGTTCTGGCCCGCCCCCGCAGGCTTATGGACCCTCAGCGGTTCAGCGAGCTCGTCGGGGGCCTTCCTGGTGGTATGACTGGCGCTCCGGCTGAGGCAATGGCTAATCATTGGCATGAAACAGCTGCCAACACCATCGACCGGATCGCCCCCAAGCGCCTTCTCCGTTGCCGAGCCTGGCCCTCCCCATGGTTCACGGGGGAGCTTAGGGCAATGAAGCAGGTTAGGAGAAGGCTAGAGCGCAGCTGGAGAAAAACCCGGACGGCGTTAAGTAAGGCTGCTGTTGATGCCCAGACTAGTCGCTATACCAACACGATCAGGGAGGCCCGAACATCTTTTAACTCCCTGAGAATTGCTGAGGCCTCGAACCGCCAGGCGGAGCTCTTCCGAGTGGTTCGAGACCTCAACAATCCTAGTCTGGCTAGGCCTCCTCCTACTGAGTTCAGTAGTGAGCAGTTTGCAGCCTTTTTTCGAACCAAAATAGAGGCCATCCGTGCCGGCTTTGACCCCGGTTGCAGTGGCCCTGCCCCGCCATCCCCAGTCGCTGGTCCGCCTTCGTCGCCTCGGTTGGATGCGCTTGGGCCTGTTTCCGCTGTCAAGGCCTCCAAGGCTATGGCGCATTGCCGGCCTGCCTCCACCCCTTTCGACCCTTGCCCTGCCTGGCTAATTAGAGCTGCCAGAGGGACCATGGCCGAATGGGCTTCAGCCATTGCCACCGCCTCCTTCAGTGAGGGGGTCTTTCCCTCTCGTCTGAAGGAGACGGTGGTGAAGCCCATTCTGAAAAAACCTGGCCTGGCGGTGGATGATTTAACAAACTATCGTCCCATCGCCAATGTCCCGTTTATGGGCAATGTAATGTATAGAGTATTGTGTTATTTTAAGAGCAAGGCTTACAGGAGTGAAGCCAGGTGGACCTGGTAAGGAGGAAATGCCTAGTGGAGCGAATTGGGGGGTGGAGCTATGGGTATTTATGGGATGTGTGTGTTTGTCTTGTATCTCGCTTGTGGAATAAAGGAACCTTTTGTAGCATGCTGTTTGTCTGGACCCAATATCTAATACTGGCGACGAGGGGGATTTTTTTTCTCGCCTGCAAACTGCCGTGGGAGAAGAAGAGCGTTAAGGAATGGCTGGAAAAGGACAATTAGAGCCTTTCGACCCGGCTTTGACAGACTGGGAAACCTATATATCAAGGTTTGAGTTTTATCTTGCTGCTAACGAGATAACAGAAGCGGAGGCAGTCAAGGCCACGTTCTTCAGTTCGGCTGGACTGCATGCCTTTGAAATAGTGAGGGCACTGTGTGCACCGACGCCATTGAAAAATGTAACATTTGAAATCATTAAGGACAAGCTACGAGAGCATTTTGCGCCTCGGCCATCAGAGATTGCTTGCCGGCATGCATTCTATAACAGGAACCAAGAGCAGGGTGAGTCAGTAACTGAGTATGTTACATCTCTCCGACAGACTGCTAGGCATTGCAACTTTGCAAACCTTGAGGAGGCGTTGCGAGATAGACTGGTCTGTGGTCTTAGATGTGAAAAAACACAACGGAATTTGCTGGCAAGGAATGACCTGACTTTTAAATCTGCATATGAAGAAGTTCTGGCCATAGAAGCTGCACAGAAATTTACAAGAGAAATCCGACAGGGAGAGACTGTAAGTGCCACACCGCCCTGCAAATCGGAGAGTGTTAATCAGCAGCGTCTGGGTACGGAAGAAGAGGGAGGAGGAGTAATGCAAGTCTGGCATCAGAGGACTCAAAGAGCAAGGCCCCCACCAGGGAACGCTTGCACCGGGTGTGGGGGGCCTCATCAGAGAAAGGTGTGTCCTTTTCAGAAGGCCAGATGCCATAGATGTTCCCAGCTGGGGCACCTGGCCCGTGTCTGCCGGACCATACCAGAAGGGAAGACACCCAGAAGGGGGAGTCGAGCAGCTGGAGCAGACAAGGGGGGGTTGGACCAGCGGGGCGAGTGTTATGCTCTTACCTCACACTCGGTTGAATCGTTAAACAACTCTGGAGAAAGCTTTGTAATGACTTTACAGCCAGCAATTCAATCAAAGATTAGAGTGACTGTGAGAATTTATGGGGGACCGTGTGAAATGGAGGTGGATTCTGGCTCTGCGTTATCTGTTATTGCAGAGCAGAGATTACAGCAACTGTGTCCTAAGGGGTGGAGGAACAAACTTGTGCCATGTAATGTTGTACTTAAAGATTTTCAGGGAAATCAAGTTCCAGTGATAGGAATGAGTACCTTGCAAGTAGCCTATAAGAACTTTAGGGGGCCCTTAAGAGTGGTAGTGGCAAAAGGGAACTTGCCAAGCCTGCTGGGGTTGGAGTGGTTTGAACCATTGGGTATTCATATTTCTGGTATTCAACAGATTAAGAATGTGGACATAGCTGGCATATGTAAGGAATTTGCATCAGTGTTTGATGGATCGTTGGGGACATATACTGGGCCACCTGTGTCACTTGATCTGGACCCAAGGGTGCCCCCAATCCGGTTAAGGGCACGTAGAGTTCCATTTGCACTTAAAACCAAGATTGATGAAGAATTGGATCCGTTGATAGCTCAGGGGGTCTTAGAGGCAGTACCACATGCTCGATGGGAAACACCTATTGTGACACCCTTAAAGGCAAATGGGACTGTGCGAATTTGTGCCGATTATAAATGTACAATTAACAAGGCGTTACAACAGCATGCATATCCAGTACCAGTGGTTAGTCATCTTCTGGCATCACTAAATGGAGGGAAGATCTTTGCCAAGCTTGACTTGGCACAGGCATATCAACAGTTGCCAGTGGATAGTGCCACGGCAGAGGCACAGACAATTGTAACTCATAGGGGGGGCGTTTAAAGTAAAACGTTTACAGTTTGGCGTCTGTGTCGCCCCGGGGGTATTTCAAGGCATCATGGAAGACCTTCTGCGAGGGTTGCCTGGAGTCATACCATATTTTGATGACATCTTAGTGGCTGGGGGTTGCGAGAGTGAGCTAATTGAGCGACTCCGTATGGTACTGGGCAAATTGCAGGGGGCAGGGCTAAAGGTCAACAAGGAGAAGTGCCATTTTGGAGTGCCCCAAGTAGAATTTTTGGGATTCCAGATTGATGCTTCTGGAATACACCCCACTTCAGAAAAAGTTAGGGCCATTTGGAGTGTTCCGGAACCGACAACAAAGAAGGAATTGCAGTCATTTTTGGGGCTGGTGAATTTTTACCATGCATTTCTACCACATAAGGCATCAGTGGCAGAACCATTGCATAGGCTGTTAAAGTCATCTACTCCTTGGAATTGGGGACATAGGGAAGCGAGAGCTTTTAGGGCAGTCAAGGAATTGTTATCCTCAGAAAGTGTCTTGACACATTTTGATGAGAAGAAGCCACTTATCTTGGCTGCCGATGCCTCCCCATATGGAATTGGGGCAGTCCTGAGTCACAAGATGCCAAATGGTCAGGAGGCTTCAATTGCGTATTTTTCCAGGACATTGTCACCAACAGAGCGGAATTATGCGCAGATAGATAAGGAGGCGCTGGCTTTGGTGGCTGGAGTCAAAAAATTTCATGACTACATATATGGGCGGCAATTTTCTCTTGTGACCGATCATAAACCCCTCTTAGGAATTTTTTCATTGGAAAAGCAAACCCCACAAATATTGTCCCCTCGAATGTTGCGGTGGACAGTATTTTTATTAGCATATTCATACGACCTGGTGTATTGTCCAGGAAGGGGACTAGGCCATGCTGACGCTCTGAGTCGATTGCCACTGGTAGACCCAGTGGTCGATCCAGCTCCAGCCCAGCAAGTGTTATTATTGGAAGAATTACCTAAGCCACCAGTACGGGTTAGAGAGGTAGCAGCTTATACAGCGAAGGATCGCATATTAGCCCGTGTGCTAAATTGGGTATGGAAGGGGTGGCCACAGGGCCGAATGAGTGAAGAATTTAAACCATTTAGTAGTAGGCAGAATGAGCTTTCAGTGCATAGAGGTTGTTTATTGTGGGGTAATCGGGTTATTATTCCAAACAGGTTGCAACAACAAGTGCTGGAGGCACTACATATGGGCCACCCAGGCATAGTGCGTATGAAAGCACTAGCACGGAGCTATGTCTGGTGGCCCAAGATGGATCAGACAATCGAAGAATGGGTGAAATCATGTCAGATCTGTCAAGAATCACGAGCCGCACCAGTACAGGCCCCGGTGCACCCATGGGAGATAGCACGAGGCCCTTGGTCCCGACTCCATATAGATTTTGCTGGACCTTTTCAGGGGCAGGTATTTTTTATTGTAGTGGATGCCTTTTCTAAATGGTTGGAGGTAGTCCCAGTGGCTAGCATGTCTACGTCCACCGTGGTGCGTGTACTTCGGCAATTGTGTGCTACACACGGGTTGCCAGACACGGTGGTCTCAGATAATGCGGCCCAGTTTACATCTGCAGAATTTCAACAGTTCATGGAAAATAATGCTATCAGACATGTGACTTCAGCCCCCTTCCATCCCGCGACAAATGGTCAGGCTGAGAGGATGGTGAGAACAGTAAAAGACACACTCCGTAGAGTGGCCAGGGGGAATTGGCAAGATCGATTGTCGACATTGTTGTTGCAACAGCATGCTACACCCCATTCCGCAACGGGGCGTAGTCCGGCGGAATTGTTAATGAATAGAAGGTTAGTTACAGTCCTGGATAGGTTACATCCAGATTTGGCAGGAGAAGAGTCACAGCAAGTAGAGGGGAATGCGCGGGTATTCCATCCGGGGAATTTGGTTTATGCTCGTAACTACAACGGGGGCCCTAAGTGGGTACCAGCCACGATTGACAGAGCGACTGGACCAATATCCTATCGAGTGGTTACAACAGACGGCCAGGAATGGCGACGTCACGTGGACCAGTTGCGACAGAGGTGGTCTGGGAGGGCAGTAGCCACAGGGGATGAATTAGAGGAATTGGAGGATGATATATCAGTGGGTACTGCACCTAATAGAGTAAGTAGCATGCCTCAGACCATGACAGAACCATCAACAATGTCACAACAAGATAGAAATGCTGAGGAACGTGCTGAGACATCAAGGGCAGGAGAAGTGGAGCCATCGGAGCCGGACGGGTGGATGGAGGACAACAGCCTGAGATGATCTCAGCGAATACGGGCACCTCCCCGTTACTTGCAAGACTATGACTGTAACAGGGTACAATGTTATTTTAGGGGGGAGGGGTGTAATGTATAGAGTATTGTGTTATTTTAAGAGCAAGGCTTACAGGAGTGAAGCCAGGTGGACCTGGTAAGGAGGAAATGCCTAGTGGAGCGAATTGGGGGGTGGAGCTATGGGTATTTATGGGATGTGTGTGTTTGTCTTGTATCTCGCTTGTGGAATAAAGGAACCTTTTGTAGCATGCTGTTTGTCTGGACCCAATATCTAATAGGCAAGGTGATTGAGAGGGTGGCGGCGGTCCGGCTGCAGTCATACCTGGAGGATTGGCAGTGCCTCGATCCTTGCCAGTCCGGGTTCAGGCCCCGTCGGGGTACCGAAACAGCTTTGGTCGCCCTGCAAGATGACCTTCTCCGGGCGGCCGACAGGGGTTGCTCTACCCTGTTGGTCCTCCTGGATCTGTCAGCGGCCTTTGATACCGTCGACCACGGTATCCTACTGGACCGGCTCTCTGAGGTGGGAATCGGAGGCACTGCTCGCAGTTGGCTCCGTTCCTTCCTGGAGGGCCGGCCCCAGTATGTTCAGCATGGGGGGGAGTTATCGGCCCCTTGGATTCTCCCTTGTGGGGTTCCACAGGGGTCGTCTCTGTCCCCCATGCTGTTTAACATCTATGTAAGGCTGTTGGCGGGGGTCATCAGGAGTTTTGGAGTTTGCTGTCATCAGTACGCTGATGACACGCAGCTCTATCTCTCCTTTAACACCTCTGCTGTGGAAGCTGTGGAAGTTCTCGACGGGTGCCTGGAGGCCGTCCTGGCTTGGACCGGGGCGAACAGGCTTAAGCTCAACCCCGAGAAGACGGAGGTTATGTTCTTTGGGAGCTCGCCGTCTGGGTTCGGTGGTCCTTTTCCTCGTCTGGGGGGGATCCCCCTCCAGTTCGCGGAAAGGGCGCGGAATCTGGGTGTGCTCCTGGACCCGGCGCTTACCTTGGAGTCCCAGGTGGCGTCGGTGACCAGGTCCGCCTATTACCATCTCCGTCGGATCGCCCAGATCCGCCCGTACCTGGACGCGAACTCTCTGAGAACAGTGGTCCAAGCGCTGGTGATCTCGAGGCTGGACTACTGTAACGCTCTCTACATGGGGTTGCCCTTGAATCTTCTCCGGCGCCTGCAGCGGGTCCAGAATGCGGCGGCCAGGCTGGTGGGGGGTGTCCGTCGCCACGAGCACATCACGCCAGTCCTGGCCCGCCTGCACTGGTTGCCCGTTGCGGCCCGGATTAGATTCAAGGTCCTGGTTTTAGTTTATAAAACCCTCCATGGCTTGGGACCGGACTACCTGGCAGAGCGTATCGCTCAGCGATCCACCTCGGCCCGGCCCGTTCGGAAGGCGCGAGCGCACTTGCTTTGGGTCGCCACCCCTCGAGAGGCCAGAAAAACGAGTACTCGTAATCGGGCTTTCTCGGTGGCGGCCCCTAGCCTCTGGAACTCCATCCCCTTTGAAGTGCGCTCTGCAGAGTCCCTGCTGGCCTTCCGGAAGGCTTTAAAAACTCATCTATTCCGGGAGGCCTTTGGCGATTGTCATTAATTTTTTTTTTAATTTTTTTTTCTTTTTCCGCCATCGTATCGTGTATTACCAATAATGTTAGGTTTTAATGATCCGTTGAGGTGCCTCTAGGCTTTTCTTTATATGTATTGCTGTATTATTTGTCTTTATTGCATACTGTATTTTGTTTGTAATACTTGTACTCCATTGTTGTAAGCCGCTTAGAGTTCAGAATTGAAGATAAGCGGGATATAAATATAATAAATAAATAATAAATAAATAAATAATCCTAGGCCCTAGCCCTAGCTCTAGCCCTAACTCTAACCCTAACCCTCACCCTCACCCTCACCCTACCCCTCACCCTCAGCCTATCCCTAACCCTAACGCTAAACCTAAACCTTACCCTAACCCTAACTCTAAACCTCACCCTAACCCTCACCCTCACCTTAACCCTAACTCCCCCAAAACCCAAATCCTAATCCTAATCCCTAACCCCTAGCCCTAATCCTCAAGAGTCCTGCTCTAACCCTAGCCTTAGCCCTAACCCTAACCCTAACCCTAACCCTAACACTCACCCTAACCCTATTCCTAACCCTAACCCTTGCCCTAGCCCTAATTCTAACCCTAACCCTAACCTTCATCCTCACACTCACCCTCACAATAATCCTCACACTAACCCTCCCCCTCCCCTCCCCCTAGCCCTAACCCTAAACCCAAACTCCAGCCCTATCCCTATCCTTAGCCCTATCCCTAAACCTACCCCTAACCCTAACCTAACTCCTGCTCTAAACCTAGCCTTAACCCTAACCCTATATATAACCCTAACCCTAACCCTAATCCTAAACGTGTCCCGCCTTAAACCTAGCCTTAGCCCTAGCTCTAACCCTAACCCTATCCCTAACCCTATCCCTAACTCTACAGGTAATGCTACCACTAGTAATAACGCTAAACCTCACCCTACCCCAACCCCTACCCCTATACCTACCCCTACCTCCTGCCGTAAACCTAGCCTTAGCCTTGCCCTAACCCTAATCATAACGCTAGCCCTAATGCTAGCTCCAGCTTTATTCCTAACCCTAACCCTAACCGTATCTTGATCCCTAACCCTAACCCTAGCCCTAATCCTACCCCTAATCCTACCCCTAAGCATTCCCCTAGCCCTAGCCCTAACACTAGCCCTAACCCTAACTCCTGCCCTAACCATAGCCTTAGCCCTAGCCCTAACCCTAAACCTACCACTAGCCCTAAGCCTCAACCTACCTCCTGCTCTAACCGTAGCCTTAGCAGTAACCCTAACCCTAACCCTAGCCCTAGCCCTAACCCTAACCGTAACTCTAACCCTTACCCTAGGACTAGCCCTAACCCTCACCCTATCCCTAACCCTTGCCCTAGCCCTAAATCTAACCCTAACCCTAACCCAAACCCTCACCCTCACCATAACCGTGACACTAACCCTCACACTCACCCTAACCTTAACCCTCACCCTAGCCCTAAACCTAACTCCTGCCCTACCCCTACCCTTAACCCTACCCCTACCCCTAATCCTCAACCTAACTCCTGCTCTAACCCTAGCATTAACCCTAACCCTAACCCTAACCCTAACCGTAACCCTAATCCTAGCCCTAACCCTAACCCTAACCCTAACCCTAACCCTAGCCCTAACCCTAACCCTAAACCTGGCCCTAGGCCTACCCCTACCCCTAACCTATCCCTAACCCTAACCCTTGCCCTAGCCCTAGCTCTAGCCCTAACTCTAACCCTAACCCTCACCCTCACCCTACCCCTCACCCTCAGCCTATCCCTAACCCTAACGCTAAACTTAACCCTTACCCTAACCCTAACTCTAAACCTCACCCTAACCCTCACCTTAACCCTAACCCCCCCAAAACCCAAATCCTAATCCTAATCCCTAACCCCTAGCCCTAATCCTCAAGACTCCTGCTCTAACCCTAGCCTTAGCCCTAACCCTAACCCTAACCCTCACCCTAACCCTATTCCTAACCCTAACCCTTGCCCTAGCCCTAATTCTAACCCTAACCCTAACCTTCACCCTCACCCTCACCCTCACAATAATCCTCGCACTAACCCTCACCCTCACCCTCACCCTAACCTTAACCCTAACCCTAGCCCTAACCCTAAACCCAAACTCCAGCCCTATCCTAGCCTTAGCCCTATCCCTAAACCTACCCCTAGCCCTAATCCTTACCTTTTTTATGTGTTGCCTTGGCACATACCAGAATGGATTCTGAAGGGGTGGCAAAGGTCAATAGATAGATTTGTTTTTGCATCCCAGAAACCAAGGACAGCTGGTAGATATAGGTACCATAGGATCCAAGATGGAGGATGGGGGATTCCCAATTTGATTTTATATTATGAAGCTTATCAGCTGAGACGTCTTATGATTTGGTTGGAGGGAGAACAGGGGGAAGATTTGGGATGTATAGAGCGGGAGAAGCAGTAGGAGGGAAAATAAGAATCTTCGAAAGGAGGATAAAGAAAAGAAAAGAAGAAAAATTATCAAAATTTATGGAGCCTCTTTTGGTATGGGAGAAGTGTTAAAAAAGCTTTTCCCTGACCTCTCTCCACTTACAAAAAGATGGTATTATGATAAATTTGCCCCATTAAGGAAGCTCGTCCCAAAAGAGGTAGGGGATAAATTAATGGAGATTTCAATCCAGAATATGGATAAAATCTGGGAAACAGAAATAATGATGGAACAGGAAAGTGGAATTTGGAATAAGATTAATTGGTTACAAAAAAAAATCTCCTCCTTGTTGAAGGAGAAAGAAGTTAAAAACTGTGGTAAAAGAAATATTACCCCCTTCGAGGAATTAGTGAAAGGATACAGGATAGATAGGACCAAAATAGTTTCAAAATTGTATAAGGTTTTATTAAATATGGGGAAATCACTAAAGGAAAGTTTAAAAGAATATTGGGAGCTAGATATTCAGGAACAAATTTTAAAGCAAAGCAAAGCAAAGTGTTCTGCTTATATACTGCCCCATACCACTACAAGTAGTCTCTGGGCGGTTTACAATTTTAATTACAATGTGCAGGCTACACATTGCCCCCCCCCAGCAAGCTGAGTACTCATTTTACCGACCTCGGAAGGATGGAAGGCTGAGTGAACCTTGAGCCTGCTACCAGGGATTGAACCCAGGTCGTGAACACAGTTTTATCTGCAGTACAGGCATTTAACCACTGCGCCACGAGGCTCTTCTTAGATGAAGATTGGGATAGAATTTTTCAACAACCGCCCTTTGTTATGACCTCTAGGATAATCCAGGAGCAGGGGTTGAAGCTGATACAAAAATGGTATTACACACCAGTAAGGTTGTATCATATTACAAAGTTAGGAAGCAAAAATTGCTGGAGGAAGTGTGGAGTAATGGGAACCTACAGTCATATGTGGTGGGATTGTCCTCTAGTTAATAATTTTTGGAGACAGATTGGTAGAGAAATATCGAAAATTGTGGGAAGGAAAGTGGAAATATCTAAATTAATGGTTCTCATTAGCCTGGGTAGCACAGAGTTAAAAACAAAAGAGGAATGTAAATGGGTAAACCTGATGGTAATTGCAGCCAGACAGGTCATAGCGAGTAATTGGAAAACTGCAGAAGAGCTAGGGGTGAATCAATGGAGGAAAAAATTAAATAATATTATAATTTTAGAATACCTAACTATGAAGATACGCAGAATGAAAGGGTTTAAGGTCAATGAGAAAGAGGAGGAATGGTTTGAGAAGCTACTGAATTATATGAGTATGTTTGACCAATTTGGGGTAATTAAAACATTAAAAGCTAAGTAAACCTTGCGGATTGTTAATTGTTAATTTATATAGAGTTGTACATATTGTTAATTTGCTTTATTATCAATGTATATATATCCAATGTATCAGATGCCTGGGGGTCACTGTTTTTGTCTGGGGTGTTGGTGATTGGTTTTATAATAATAAAAATAAAAATAAAAAGAGTTGGTGGCTAAAAGTCATTTTAAACATTGTTTTAAAATGACTTTTTAAAAAGTCATTCTAAACATCGGGGGGGGGGGGTAAGGAGAAGTGGCGCACAATGTTGAAAACGTCTTTTAGCCACCAACCCAAACTTGCCTCAGTGGCTAAAAGTATTGACCCGAATATAAGCCGAGGACCCCTTTTTTCAGCCCAAAATTAGGGCTGAAAAACTAGGCTTATATTCGAGTATATACAGTAAGTTATCTGGGTATCCTCCTTGCTCCCTCCAAACTGGCAGGGTTCTTATCAGGTACAAAAGGCAAAAAAGCAGATGTTTTTGCTGGGCTCAGCAAATTGGGTGGGCGGGGGGAGCTTTTAAGAAAGCCACCTTCCGCTGATTTCCGTGTCAAAATGCCGTGTTTTCCAGAACGTTGCATCTGGCCTGCGCCTATGGGTACATCGACATTGTGGTGTTCCTGATGGACTGCAAGTGCCAGCTGAATCTATGTGACAGTGACATGAGAACACCGCTGATGAAGGTAAGTAGAGAGCTTAATGTTTACTTACTTATAATATTTTTACACGCCATTTCTCTCTCTCTCTGTAAAACGGGCCAAATATGGCTTTTTCTGCACCACTGCAAGTGTCCTATTGCGTCAGGAGCATTTATTCCTGTGTTTGTTCATTTCATTTTCTCTTTTTTCCTGGCAGCGTCTCAGTGCCGGCAAGAGGCTTGTGTGATCCATCTTCTCGAATACAGAGCGGACCCGAACGTGGTGGATGCCCACGGGGACACGGCCCTCCACCTGGCTGCCTCCAGTGCCAGCTGTTCACTTGCCCAGCACCTGCTGAATCACGGCGCCCGGCTGGAAGCACCAAACCAGGTAAGGGGCAAAGGGCTGAGGGTCAGGTGAAGAGATTTAAGTGGGGGTTGAACTGTGGAAGGTTGTATCTATGTGCAGAAGGAAAGGACACTGAAGTCTGGAGGTTAGGGTTAGGGTTAGGGTTCTCGGGTGTACTCCTGCTTTCCATTTGGTGTCTGAACATCTTCCTGTAGGCCTCTTCGTTGAGGTTCATGGTGTTTAAAATGGCCTCTTTGACTTTGCTGTAGTCTCCAGCCTCTCCTGGGTCCATGGCGTCCACGATCTCCAGTGGCAGTCCGGTCAGGTATGGGGTCAGTATTAATGTCCATTGTTCCCTGGGCCACTTCGAGGCTCTGGCTATTCTCTCGAACGTGTTCAGGAAGGCCACCGGGTCGTCTCCTCGTCCCATTTTTTGTAGCTTGATGTGGCCCGTGTTCGTGGGCGTCTGCAACGTTCCCGCCATTTTGTCCGTCAGTAACTTTTGTTGCTCTGCCATCTGTTTTAGTACCGACTCCTGTCCCTCCAGTACACATCTTAGCCATTGTTCTGCCGGGTCTTGGCGGCCGCCTGGCCCCACGTTGTGCGCCAGTATGTGAGGGTTCAGTCTTCGCCCAGGCGTCCCGCCCTTCCAACTTCAAAGAAGGCATCTTTCAAAATGAACAAACAGAACTTTTATTGTGTTCATCAGTAACAAAAGAGGTTTTTCTTCTTACAACAGTTTCAACATCTTTAACATCTGTCATGAACAGGTTCTTTCTACCGTAAGTAGGGGTCTCTAGAAAGTGATCAAATTCCCCACCACCACTTGTGGGTATTCTGCTCCACCACGGCTCTCCTCCTCCCTCTCCAAAAGCCTCAGCCCCTCCACCTGTATCCCAATCTCCTTCACGGAGGGTTGGGGTTCTCCCACTTGGATCCCAACTTCCGAAGTGAACCTGGGACCAGGGAGTCTCCGCTGGGGTGTACGTAAGGAGTAGTCTGGTCTCTTGGTCAGGTCCTCCCTGGGATCCAGCGTCCCGGCCTCGATTTCCTTACGTATCTTTATCAGCCATTCGTCTAACTCAATCTCCTTGCAGATCTCCTTACATTTCCGATTATACTCTCTGTATTCCCTCTCTCCCCAGTAAGAGCACTTCTGGCGGTGAGCTCTGCGTCTAAAGCTTTCAGCCTCTTTGTGGGGCATCATCATTTGTTCCCAGTCTCCCATCCATGGGTTCTTCATCCATACCCACTCCCATCCTTTTGGAAGCTCCCGTTTCGCTCCCCTTTTACAAGTCCCAAACCCCACCTCCACGGTAGCGGATTGGTCAGCCTTTCCCACCAAGTCCTTTTTACTCCCCCCCCCCTTCTCTTCCTTCTCCTTCTCCTTATGCTGTTCAATAATCTTTAGGGCATCATAGTATCCCTTCAGCATCATAAACCTCTCCACAGGTGTCACTGTCATTAGTTTCTCTGGCTCCCCTGGTTTCTCCATCCTCTCAGCCCACGTGCAGGGGTCCCTCCCATTCAGAGAAGTTTCCCTCACAGTAGGCATGAGATTTGTGCCCGAACCCCAAGGGGATTAAGGAGACTGTGTAGTACTCGCGGGGACCCCTTAATTTCTGAAAGAGGGGCTCCCTGCTGGAGTCGTTTTCTTAACAAAGAAGCAAAGGGAGGAAAACATGCCCCGAGGCTGTGCTTGAAGACAAGCTGAGCCGAGCTATGGGGGGGGGGGGTGTCGCCCAGACAGCTGCAGATGCCGGCTTCTGTTTTCTCCAAGCCTCGGAGAGGAATTTTTCTGCCTTTAAAGTTTGAACCCCCCCCCCCTCGCAATTCCAGTGATGGAACCGAGGGACCGGACCCCCAGGGGATTCTGCCCAACCACCCCCGTCCCTCACCGTGCTAAGGCTCCACAAGAAGCTGCTTCCATAAGCAGCAAAGGAGCTTTGCCTGGGAGGCACTGGGACTGGATCTTGAATCTGCTTGTACTCCCTGCATGGAAACTGAGGCTGGGCCTGAGCTGGCCCCTTTTGGGGTTCAGCTCGGACCCCCACACGTTGACCGTGAGGGTCTTTGGAGTCTCTTGGAGACGGGTCTGCGCTGCCCCCCTTTCGAGGGGAGCCCTGACCGAGAATCATCATGGAATCGACATGAGATCGTCATGCCTTTTTTTTTTTGCCCCTGGCTCCTTTTCGTAGAAAGGACTTGGGCTGAACTTGGACGTGGACTGGAACTCTTGCTTTCTCTGGACTGGCTTCTATGGCGGTGAG
The DNA here is from genome assembly GCA_037367305.1 of Phrynocephalus vlangalii. NCBI lineage: Eukaryota > Metazoa > Chordata > Lepidosauria > Squamata > Agamidae > Phrynocephalus > Phrynocephalus vlangalii. The sequence continues at coordinate 17,661 of JAWVWN010003229.1, read as the reverse complement.
CTCGGGCGGGGGCTGGGCTCCTCTGCCGCCCTTGTGGCGTTTCCTGGCTCCCTGCGAGACGGACCTGAGGTACATTCTGGGGACATTGGACATCGGACCGAGACGGGTGCATGCTTTCTTGAGGGGGGGGGGGTATCGGAGCGGAGCCTTGTTTCCACTGCAGGAGGTCTGCCCCTGCCTGGTGTCTTCCCCCTGGAGGAGCCCGGGTGGCGTGGGGGGGGGGGCTGGTGGGCGTCTCGTCGGGCCCGTAGCTCCTCTTTCTCAGTTGAGGGGTGATGACGGCACCCCTCCCGTTCGGAGTGATGCTGGGCTGGGGCGGAGTGCCACTGCCTCTCCTTGTCCGCTCGGGCTTTTCTTTTGGGGGGGGGGTCAGTGGGGGCTTGGAGCGTGGCTGATGCGTCGCTGCCTCCGGTGATCCTCCGTGCTGGGTGAGGGAATGTCGGCCCCCCTCCCCTCCGGAGTGGGACTGGACGGCTAGCTGACTGTCGCCTGCCCTTACCTTCTGCCTAAGGTTCTCTCCCGTTGGGGGGGGGGGACGCTGGGTCTGCGCTGGACCCTGTGGTGGTCTAGGCTCCGCTTCCTTGCCCTCCCCTGAGGCGCCCCTAATGACGCCTGCTCGACAGTGGACTTTGGAATGGACTGTGGGAACTGCTTTGTGGGTTTGGGATGGGACGGCATTATGATGGTGGTGGGGGCTGACTGCTTTCGGCCCTTGGATGCTTCCCTGTGGAGAGCTGCCTTGAGACTGCTGGATTCCTAGGAACCCTCACAGGAACAATGTAGGCATGAAATTCGTGCCCGAACCCGCAAGGGATTAAGGAGACTGTGTAGTACTTGCGGGGACCCCCGGTTTCTGAAAGAGGGGCTCCCTGCTAGAGTCGTTGCCCAAGCAAAAGAACAAAGGGAGAAAAACAAGCCAGGAGGCTGCCCTTGAAGGCAGGCTGGACTGAGCTATGTGTGTGTGTGGGGGGGGGGGGGTTACCCACACCAGCTGCAGCTCCAAGCTTCTGCTTTCTCCAAGCCTTGGAGAGAGATTTTTCTGCTTTTAAAGTTCAAAAGCGCCCCGCCCCCCCGCAGCTCCAGTGATGGAGCGAAGGGACACAGGACCGCCCGGGAGATTCTGCCCACCCCCCCTCCCCCACCGTGCTAAGGCTCCAGAGGCTGCTTCATTAGGCAACGGAGCTTTGCCTGGGAGGCACTGATACAGCATCCTGGAACTGCTTGCAATTCCTGAATGGACACTGAGGCTGGGCCTGGGCTGGCCCCTTTTGTGGTTCAGACTCGGTCCCCTTAGGTCTTTTGGACATGGGCCCGCGCTAGCTCCCTCTCGAGGTGAGCCCGGGCTGAGAATTATCATCATCATCATCACAATGGAATCATCATGGCATCATCGGAGGCGGACTGGAACTCTGGCTTTCTCTGGGCTGCCCTCTATGGGGGTGGGCTTGGGCAGCTGCTGGGGTCCTCTTCCGCCCTCGTGGCGCTTCTTGGCTCCCTGCAGGGCGGACCTGTGGTAAACTCTGATGACACTGGACATCGGAACGACACGGGTGCTTACTTTCTCGGGGGGGGGGTACTAGAGCAGAGACTTGTTTCCGCGGCCTGGGGTCCAGGCCCGGTGTCTTCCCTCGGGTGGGGGAGGCTACAGTGGGGGCTTGGAGCATGGCTGACGTGCCGCTGCATCCAGCGATCTTCCGTGGTAGGGATGTCGGCGCCCCCCCCCACCCCTTTGGATTGAAACCGGGCGGCTAGCTGAGTGTCGCCTGCCCTTGCCTTCTGCTTGATGTCTCTCTCTCTCTTTGGGGGGGGGGGAGGACGCTGGGCCTGCACTGGATGCTGTGGCGGTCGGGGCTCCGCTTCCTTGTTCTCCCCTGAGGCGCCCCTAATGACGCCTGCTCGACGGTGGGCTTTGGAGTGGACTACGGGATCTGCTTGGCAGGTTGGACACGGGGTGACATCGGGGTGGTGGGGGATGCCTGCTCTCGGCCCTTGGACACTTCCCTGCGAAGGACTGCCTAAGACTGCCAGACTACATGACACTCCTGAAGAACTTAAGTTCTCATGAGCGGCTGAAAATGCCGAGTGATGGGTTTCCATAAAAGTTCAACCAGCCAGTTCATGCTCCCCCTTAGGGTTTCAGAGCTCTAGCCGAAGATGCTGGTGCAGGATACAAGAGGCCGGGCGTGCTTGAGCCCCCTCTTCTCCTCTTGCTGGGAGGGAGGGGACACTTCTCCGAGCTGCTAGGCCCCCTTTCCTCACAAAGCTTATCATTTTATGTAAATCTCTGAGCCTTTTGCTGCCTTCCATGTAAAACTTGCCCTCCTGGGCTTCTTTGCTAGCACCTCTTAGTGCCTGCATGTTCCTTCTTGTCACGTGGCAGGGACCTGCCTTATGGCCCTGACTGTGTGTGTGTTTGTATGTGTGCAGAGTATGTGTTGGGGGAGCGGGCTTGCTTGCTCAATGTGTGAGTGTTTTAAAGGTAAGGGGTGCTATTCCCCCCCCCCCCCGGTCAAGGAGGGAAATTTAAGTCACCCCTGAAAGGAGTTGCCATGGCGAGGAACCCTCGCTTGGAACCCTGAAGTCCCGGCTCTAGGCGGGAAGGGGGACAGGGCCCCATGTTCCACCGGGCCTCTCTCTCTGTTAACCCTAAGGTATAACCCTAGTTCCCGGGCAACCCTAGACTTTCTAGGGTTGCCCATGAGGGCTCTCCTGGCCCTTCTGAAGCGAACCCTAGTCCTCCTGGGGTTCGTGGCCAGGAGTCCCTCTCTCTCTCTCTCTCTCTCCTTTTCTTTTCTTTCCTTCCCTTCCTCTTTTTTCTTCTCTCTTCCCTCTGTGCCCTTTTCCCTTGCTTTCCATCCCCCCTTCCCTCCCACTAGGGTATAGTTAGAGTTTCCTGTTCCTGAGGCCGCTTGAGGCCTCCTTGCTGCTTAGCTTGCCTGCCCACCTGCTTTCCTTTTCTGCTCGCTTGCTTGCTTGCTTGCTTGGGCCCCGGGCCTCACCCGCGCTGGGATGGCTTCCAAGGGACCTGTAGTGTGGCCATAAGGTCGCAGACACACACACACACACACACACACACACACACACACACACACACACACACACACACACACACACACGTAGTTTCACATGGCAACGCATAGTAACTAGTGCACCACCGTAGGGCCCTCCCAGGCCTGTCTCCATCAATAGACCATCGATGTGTGTGGACTGCTGCCAAATACCGTTTGCAGCCATGCCTATGGACAGTCCGACTCTCTCCTTCTCGGAGGGACCCCTTAACAGCGGGACTGCGAAAACATGGAGACACGCAGGTTTGTGTGACCTCCTGTGTGAGGCCTACAGATGCTTCATATGTAGTTATAGATTTTGTAATGCTTTTCTTGCTGTCTGCACGGGTCAGGTACCAGCCAGGTGAAACATTCCTGGCGTACCTACCTGTAGAATGGATTCAATAAACAAATATCCTAACTCTAACCCTAACCCTAACCCTAACCTCCAGACTTCAGCGTCCTTTCCTTCTGCACATAGATACAACCTTCCACAGTTCAACCCCCACTTAAATCTCTTCACCTGACCCTCAGCCCTTTGCCCCTTACCTGGTTTGGTGCTTCCAGCCGGGCGCCGTGATTCAGCAGGTGCTGGGCAAGTGAACAGCTGGCACTGGAGGCAGCCAGGTGGAGGGCCGTGTCCCCGTGGGCATCCACCACGTTCGGGTCCGCTCTGTATTCGAGAAGATGGATCACACAAGCCTCTTGCCGACACTGCACGACCTGAGACGCTGCCAGGAAAAAAGAGAAAATGAAATGAACAAACACAGGAATAAATGCTCCTGACGCAATAGGACACTTGCAGTGGTGCAGAAAAAGCCATATTTGGCCCGTTTTACAGAGAGAGAGAGAGAAATGGCGTGTAAAAATATTATAAGTAAGTAAACATTAAGCTCTCTACTTACCTTCATCAGCGGTGTTCTCATGTCACTGTCACATAGATTCAGCTGGCACTTGCAGTCCATCAGGAACACCACAATGTCGATGTACCCATAGGCGCAGGCCAGATGCAACGGTGTTCTGGAAAACACGGCATTTTGACACGGAAATCAGCGGAAGGTGGCTTTCTTAAAAGCTCCCCTCGCCCACCCAATTCCTTCAGCCCAGCAGAAACTTCTGCTTTTTTGCCTTTTGTACCTGATAAGAACTCTGCCAGTTTGGAGGAAGCAAGGAGGATACCCAGATAACTTACTCCTAAATCCTTCAACCATCTACCTACCTACCTACCTATCTTTCGTTCTATCTTTGGGCCACAGTGTTCAAACAAACGACAAAGACAACTGCACCTCACACACTGAAATTCACTCAACAAACACAATCAACCTTGCAAAACCATTCAATCACATGAAAGAAAAATTATATGCCATTTGCATTCGTTATATTATGCCACTTGCATGCTGGTATGTTTCAGCTACGTCAGGCATGTCCAAAGTCAGGCCTGGGGGTCAAATGCGGTCCATTTTCAAATTTTGAGCGGCCTGCGCCCTCTTCTCCCCCACCAGCACAGCCTGTCATGTATCCCCGCCAGCGGACCCCTCCCCATACTGGATGGTGACATCAGCTTGCAGTTTTATGGTTTGCCTGCCTTCCATGCCTCTGTCCATCTCCCCAGCCACCTGTCCAGCCTACCCACCCCCAGCTCCGTTGCTGCAGCGTCCTACCCACCTCCTTGCATGTTATAGAGATGTGTCCAAAGTGTGGCCTGGGGGGGTCAAATGCAGCTGAATGGTCGGCCCCCACACATTTTCACCTCACCAAATATGGCCCTCCCTGCAAAAAGTTTGGACACCCCGGAGCTACGTGATCATATAATGTATATTATGCATTGCATGCTGAGACTCTATCTATAATGTGTGATACAATAGATGCTTTATATAGCACCTATTGCAGGCCTGCCCAGCCCATTGACACGTCCCCGCCCACCTCCGAACCCGCTGCCATTTTTGGGGGGGGGGATATTTTTCTCAGGGGACTTTGTGGGTGGGTGGGTGGGCGTCTGAGGCTCCACTGCCTCCACTGCCAGCAGAGGGCACCTGGGTGGGTGGGTGGGGGCTAAGGCAGCGTGGAGAGCACGCACACAGCACGGGGGACCTTGGTGGGTGGATGAGCGGCCTGGACTCCGCTGCCACTGCTGGCAGCACACGTGTACAATGCCAGGGAACTTTGCTCCCACCGCCGCCAGCAGCGCATTTCATAGGCCTTGGGGGATGGTGGAGGGGTGGGGCAGGTGCGCAGCATGGGGACCACTGCTGCTGCCGGGGACCTTGGTGGGTGGAGGGGTGGGGCGGGCAGAGCACGTGTGTAACCCCAGGAACTCCACTGCTGCTGCCAGCAGCGCACACCATGGCCCTTGGCAGGGGTGGAGGGGGGAGCATGTGTGCAGCACAGAACCTTGATGGGTGCCGTCGCTGGCAGCGCCCATCAGGGACCTTGGGGGTGGATGGGCAGGGACAAGCGCTGGGTGGAGTAACAAGGCCAACGGCAAAGTCCCCCGTTGCCCTCTCTCCCTAGCCAGATAAACGCCTTGGCGGCCGCACAGGGCCAAGAAGCAGCCTGGAGGGTGCTCACGCGGTGCCACATTCAAAAAGGCCAGGCCTTCCCTTGAAGGTCCTTTTGAATTTGGTGCGCAATGCGCCCGGGTGTGGAAAGCAAGACCTCCCGGGGGTCCTGGACACCCACCCACCCCCGGCAGGGCCTGGGCCGGGCTCTGTGTTGTCGGACATTCTGAAGTGTCAGGAAGACCGGCGGGAGTTCACAGTTGGACAGCCTTGATCTATTGTATCACAAATTTAGATAGATAGATAGATAGATAGATAGATAGATAGATAGATAGATAGATAGATAGATAGATAAGGAAGGGACCTCTAGATAGATGTGTGTTTGTGTGTGTGTTCAGATGGTGTGGTACATAAATGAATTAAACCTACTATAATATAGCAATACTGTGCATGGTGTCCATATGTTCCATAGATTTGCATGCTTGTCTTCTAATATTGTCTAGTTAGTACCTTCTTCCTAGTGTTTCCTCCCTGGCTGGACAGAGAAAGAAGGGCAGGGAGAGCCTTATAGATGAGTTTCTGAAATGAGGTGTTTATGTTCTGCTTTGCAATTCACTCATTCATTCATTGATGGGGCAAAATCCCTTGTGATTTCTGGATTCCTTTTAAAGCCTGTGGCTCCTTCCCGCCCTTTCTTTCTTGGGAGGCCTCCTCCAAAGGGAGGGCGGGATGTCCTCCTCCATGCTCCTCAGGCCCCCCAAGAAAGAGCCTTTCTTCTTCTTCTTCCAGAGCCCTCATGATGACCGTCCTCCTCCTCCTTTTCCAGGTCTGACGCGGAGGGGGGGGCGCTCCCCCCTTCCTTCCCTCCCTTTCTCACGGGCGGGCGGAGAGGAGAGGGGGGGACTCCTCCTTGACACGTGTCTCCTTCCCTCCTCCTTCCTCACCTCCCCCCGGGGTCCTGCGGGTCCCGCTGCCCGCGCTGCTGCCGCTGGAGGAGGGAGGGAGGGGTCCTCCCCGGCGGCCGCCCCCCCCCGTGCCCTTTCCACAAGTCCCGGCGGCGGAGCGAGAGGTAGACCGGGAAGCCCCCCCTCCCCCGCCCCGACCAGAAGTGGGACGAGGAGGTGGTCAGCGCGCGGTCGCCAAGGCAACGGCTTGGGCGTCGGGAGCACTGCGCAGGCGCCGTCAACCTGCCTGCCTGCTGCGCCTGCGCCAACTCGCCGCCCCGGCGCATGCGCGTTATAGGGAAGGCAGGGCGTAACGGCCGTTGTTCCTGGGGTAGGCAGGGGAAGGACCCGGCGCGGCTCTCTGGATGCGCATGCGCGTTCCTTCCCCTCTTTCCTATCCCTCCCACTACTCTGCCCCAGCTGGTGGTGGAGGCTTCTGGGAGTTGTAGTCCACAAACTGGGAGGGGGTTGGAATGCACTGGCCCAGCACCTTGTTGTCCTGGGATTATAAGTCCCAGAAGCCTTGGCCACCAGCCAGTGTCCGTCCGCGCTCCAAGGGAAGAAGAGGGGCAATATACAACCCAGAATATTTAACATAACTTCATTTGGAACAAATTAATTCCTTTATACAAGGTACCACTTTATTTATTTATTTGTTTATTTATTTAGAATATTTTTATCCTACCTTTCTCCTTGACAAAGGACCCCAAGGTGGCTTACAATAATGAGGAGCAATATGCAGCCCAGAATATTTAAGACACACTCAAGTTAGGAACAGGGAATTAGAATTTATTTATTTATTTATTTATCTATTTTGAAAATTTTTATTCCTCCTTTCTCCTTGGCAACAGCCCCCAAGGTGGTTTCCAATAACGAGGGGCAATATACAGCCCAGAACATTTGAGATATATTTAAGACATATTTAAGACACATTTCAGCCCTCTGGGGCTTTTTGGACTATGAGTCCCAGAAGCTAGGACTACCAGGCTTGGCTGTGGCCAGGATCGCTGGGGGTTGTAGTCTGGGAATGCTGGCGTGACCCCCCCCCCGACAAAATGATTGTGGGGGGGGTGCTGCTTTAGAAGCTTCTGGGTTACCTGGAAGGCTTCTTGGACTGCAACTTCCCAGAAGACTCCACCACTCACTCTGCAGGCCAGGGAGGGAGTTGTAGTCCAAGAATGTGTACCACCCATCTAGTCTGTGAAGATTCTCAGTCATCCAGGTGCGTTTAACTGGGAGTTGAGTCATGGTTACTGGACTTCTTTTTTGAGAGATAGAAACGTTTCGCTGTTCATCCAAACAGCTTCATCGGTCTGAATACAGCTAGTGCAAGTAGTCCTTCTTATAGTCAGCTTGACCTCTTGTCCCCTGGTCTGATTGGCTCATAAGATGAACAATAGCCTGAATAGGCTCGTTAGGGAGACATTAGTGTCCATGGCCTTAAGGTAAACAATGTCTTAAGGTGCTGAAACCCATCAAGAATGGGTCCTTAGCTGTGACCTTGGTGGTGAAGGCTTTTTGATTTGCCTGGGGACTTTGGAAAGTACAGCTTGATAAGTAGCAGATAGACTATGCCAGAGCCCACCACCTCTGTTGAGGGAGGGTTTTTCAATGCTAACATGAATGGCTTCCCTTACTCCTCTCTCAAACCACCTCTCTTCTTTGTCTAATATGTGTACATCCTCATCTTTGAAAGAGTGGCCTTTGTCCTTCAAATGGAGGTGTACTGCTGATTCTGGTCCTGAGCTGTTACCCCTCCTATGTTGGGCCATTCTTCTCTTTAATGGCTGTTTAGTTTCTCCGATGTAGAGGTCTGAACACTCTTCACTGCATTGGACTGCATATACTATATTGCTCCTTTTATGGTTTGGTATCGGATCCTTTGGGTGGACAAGTCTCTGCCTTAGTGTGTTCCTGGGTTGTACTTTCCAAAGTACCCAGGCAAATCAAAGAGCCTTCACCACCAAGGTCACAGCTAACGACCCATTCTTGATGGGTTTCAGCACCTTAAGCCATTGTTTACCTTAAGGCCATGGACACTAATGTCTCCCTAACGAGCCTATTCAGGCTATTGTTCATCTTATGAGCCAATCAGACCAGGGGGACTGCAGGACTACTTGCACTAGCTGTATTGAGACCGATGAAGCTGTTTGGATGAACAGCGAAACGTTTCTATCTCTCAAAAAAGAAGTCCAGTAACCATGACTCAACTCCCAGTACCACCCATCTAGTGTCTTGGGCTCCCAGATGTTATTAGACTACAGCTCCCAGAAGCCTTCACCAATTGCTGTGGCAGCCTAGACCATCTGGGAATTGTAGTCTTGGAACTCCAGGGTGACTTCGCGAGGGGAAAACACCAGCTTGGAGTTGTAGTCCAAGAACATCTGGGTGACCCAAGGCAGGGAACCAATGGGCTAGAGATCAATCTATCCCCACCGACAACCTTGAACCAACCACCCCCTTCTCTAATCTATCCTGCCCTCTATAGATATAAAAATAAACCTTGCTGCCATCCGTGACAGGGATCCCAAATGCAGGAGGATCCCAGTATCTGCGGGGAGGGGGTGGGTTTGTGGGGATGGCACCCGCATATACTGAAACCCACGGATAATAGTGAATGCAGTACCAATAAAGCCCTATTCAATCTGTGCTTTCCTGCTGCCCTAGCACAAGCAGTCAGGGGTAGCAAATACCACTAGCGGTAGGCAGGATGGCCCCTTTCTAGGACCAGATTCCAACTGGTCTCTTTTAAAGGTTCATGCTTTGGGGGGGGGGGCAGAACCCAGATTCCGCTTCCCCCTTCGCCACCCCAAAGCCCAACCCCTCTTTCTCTGAGCCAATCCCTTTCTCCGCCTTGCTCCCACAGGCCGTGACTGCATGGGGTGGGCGAAGACGGGGAGCGGCAAAACGGCGGCATTTGTCCTGCCGATCCTGCAGAAGCTCTCCAAATATCCTTATGGGGCTTTCTGCCCGGTGCTGATGCCGACGAGGTATGAGGAAACGTTGGGGTCTCCTTCGGATCTCTCTCTCTCTCTCTCGCTCTTTTGTATTGCTGTGGCCAAAAATGGGACGGATCTGCTTGGCTGGCTTTTAAACAGTGTCATCATTCGCAAGCTGGAGAGGAGGCGGCAGGGCCAGGCGGTGGCAGAAAAGGCCAATATGATACTTAGCAGGCATTAAGAGAAAGGGGAGCCTCCAAATAATATAATGCATTGGTCCCCCGTCATCCCAGAGTGCAGGGCACATTGTAGTGGCCTCAAAAAACAAGAAACCAGATTTATTTATTTATTTATTTAAATTTATATACCACCCAATTTTCCGAAGGAACTCTGGGGCAGTTCACAACAAGAGAATCCATGCAATTCAGCTACACATACAAATGTAAAACAAACCCGATAGATCACAACATTAAAATAAATTAAAAAAAAACATGGGATATACGATGGCATTAAATATCTGAATTTCTGAATATCAGGGAAAACTTCCCGATGGTTCGAGTGGCACGACAACAGGGATTAAAGCCTCTTCCTGGCAAATCTGCCCAGGCTGGGGGAATCTCTCAACACAAGCCTTTGGGCGGTGCTTTTTGCCTTTGCAGATACGGTGGGCAAGACGCTGGAGATTTCCCGGAAACCCCACGTGGTCATCACCACTCCTGGCCGGCTGGCCGATCACCTCCGCAGTTCCAGCACCTTCAGTATTCAGAAGATCAGGTTCTTGGTAAGCCTTGGCTATGTGCTATCCATCCCCCTTAAAAGCCCCAGGGATTCCAGAGTGAGTTGTTATCTCTTTTGTTTGTCCATCTGGCCATATTGTTATCCCATAATGATCTAACCAGATGGAGACATGGTGAATTGCCACTCTTTTCTTCCTTCCTGTTTCCCTCTTCCTCCTTCCTATTTCCCTCTTCCTTCCTTCCTTCCTTCCTTCCTTCCTTCCTTCCTTCCTTCCTTCCTTCCACTCTTTATCACCTTCTTTTCTTCCTTTCTTCCTTCCTTTGTTCCATTCATCATTACTGTCATACCTTGTTTCTCTCCATACCTTCCTTCCTTCTCTATCCCTTCCTTCCTTCTCTTTCCATCTCTTCCTCCTCCCTACCCATCCTCCCCCCTCCCTCCCTCCCTTCCATTCATTCATCATCACCTTCCTTCCTTCCTTCCTTCCTTCCTTCTTTCCCTTCCCTTCCTTCCTTCCTTCCTTCCTTCCTTCCTTCTTATTTTCTGGTTTCCTTCCTTCCTTCCATTCTTCATCACCTTCTTTTCTTCCTTCCTCCCTCCCTTTCTTTCATCACCTTCCTTCCTTCTTTCCTTTCTTCCTTCCTTTCTTCCATTCATCATCACCTTCCCACCTTCCTTCTATCCATCATCACCTTCCTTCCTTTCGTTCATCATCACCTTCCTTCCTTCCTTCCTTCCTTCCTTCCTTCCTTCCTTCCTTCCTTCCTTCCTCCCTCCTCCAAAGGAATTCAAGGCGGTTAACAGATATAAAAATTCCATAATACAGACAACAAAAAATAATACTCGGTTCCAAAGATAGATATAAGCAAACCAAACAATGACCCTAAATTTATTTATTATTATTTATTATTTGAACTTATTAACTGCCCCATTTTCCCATAGGGAACTCTGGGCGGTTTACAGCACATCACCAAGGTGACTACCCAACAATCAAACGCCAATACAAAACAACACAAGAATCAATTTAAAAATACGCATTCATATAAAATTACTACACCAGTGAGGCCCCAGTAGAAAAACAGGCCTCACACCACCCAACGAGGGTAAGATCCGGCAAGAGGAAAAACAAAAAAACAAAAACAAAAAAACCCTGTCACATTGTGCTCAGAAGTCCCCAAGCATTGCCTGAAGAGCCAGGTCTTTAAGGCCCTTCTAAAGGCCAGCAACGACTCCGCCTGCCTAATCTCGGCTGACAGCTTGTTCCAATCGGCTGGGCCCACCACCGAAAAGGCCCGGTTCCGGGTCGAAGCCCTACGGGCCTCTCTCGGTGTCGGCACTCTGAGAGAGAGGAAAGACAAAGCTCTGGTTGGTCTGGACGAGGTTAGTCTCTGGGAGATCCGCTCCACCAGATAGATAGGTCCCAGGCCATGGAGGGTTTTGTAAACCAAAACCATGACCTTGAACCTTATCCGGGAAGCAACGGGCAGCCAGTGCAGGCGAGCCAGGATGGGGGTGATGCGGGCATACCTGCTCGCACCCATCACCAGCCTGGCCGCCGCATTCTGCACCCGCTGCAAACGCCGGACAAGGGTCAAGGGCAACCCCATATAGAGGGCGTTACAGTAGTCAATCCATGAGATTACCAACGCCTGCACTACTGTCCTGAGGGAATCCTCGTCAAGGTATGGGCGAATCTGGGTGATTAACCTAAGCTGATAAAAGGGACAAAGCTGGGTCCAGGACAACGCCCAGACTCCTCACTCGATCTGCCAACTGAAGGATCACTTCCTCCAGACTGGGGAGAGGGCCACTGTACCCCTCCGGGGACCCCCCGAGGAACAGGACCTCCGTCTTCCCAGGGTTGAGCTTGAGCCTGTTAGCCCTGGTCCACTCCACGACTGCGTCCAGGCAGCAGTTAAGGGTGTCCACAGCCTCCGTTGCAGAGGTGGAAAAGGAGAGATAGAGCTTTGTGTCATCAGCGTACTGATGACAGCAAACTCCAAAACTCTGTATGACCTCAGCCAGCGGCTTCATATAGATGTTAAAGAGTCTGGGAGATATCGCCGACCCCTGGTGTCCATGGTGCCGACAAAACACCCCCCACCTCTACTCTCTGGGCACGGCCGCCGAGAAAGGACCGGATCCAGCACAAGGCAAGACCACCTATACCCACCTCGGATAGCCTGCCCAGAAGGATACCGTGGTCGACGGTATTGAAGGCCGCTGACAAATCGAGGAGGACCAGCAGGGTTGAGCAACCCCTGTCGGCCCCCCTCAGTAGGTCATCATGCAACGCGACCAGGGCTGTTTCCGTCCCATGCCGCAGCCTAAAACCAGACTGGAATGGATCCAGGACCTGCTCCTCCTCCAGGAACGACTGGGGCCTAATTGCGGCGACCCGCTCGATCACCTTGCCCATAAAGGGAACATTGGCCACCGGACGATAGTTAGAAAGATCATCGGTGGCCAGTCCGGGTCTTTTAAGAATGGGTCGGATCACGGTGTCCTTCAGGCGATCGGGCAACATCCCATCCCTGAAGGAAGAAGACACGATAACCGCAGCCCATTCCAGCATGCTCCCCCCGGCAGACTTTATTAGCCAAGACGGGCAAGGGTCGAACGGAGAAGCCGCCAGTTGGCAATGAACCAGCGCCCTGGAGGCATCAGCAGGGGTCACAGGCCCAAACTCCACAAACCAGGGGGCCTGGAGGGGTGCGGTGTGGGAAATACCCGGGGACCGAGTACTGGAACCGGAGTCCAGATCGATGCGGATGGCCTCAATTTTAGATTTAAAATAGGCTGCAAAGGACTTGCTAGTGAAATCACTAGGAGGAGGCCTCCCCTGGTCAGGATTGGAGAGGTCCCAAACCACCCTGAAAAGCTCCGCCTGGCGATTCGCGGCCTCTCCCGTTTTCAGGGCAGTATGCAATCTTCTAGCCGCCCTGATCGCCCTAACATAGCGCCAGGTCAGGTAAATGACAGCAGCCTTATTAGTCGCCGTTCGATCTTTCTTCCATCTGTCCTCCAGCCTCCTTCTCTCCTGCTTCATTGCCCGCAACTCCGGCGAGGAGCGGGCTCAGCAACAAATGAGGTGCTTGGGGGTGATCCGGTCAATTGCCCTGGCGGCATTCCCAAACCACCTCTCCACCAGCGCATCGACCGGATCGTCGGCCAATCCTTCCGGAGCGTCCCCGAAGGCCTCCAGAAACCGTGTGGGGTCCAGAAGCCCCAGGGACGAAGCCACACACAAGGGCCAGACTTTGGACAAGTCTCAATAACATGCAAGGAGGTAGGGAGGACGCTGCAGCTGGGTGTGGCTAGGCTGGGCAGGTGGTGGTGGACAGAGGCAGGGAGGACAGGCAACACATAAAACTGCAAGCTGTATGGGGAGGGGCCAGTTGGTGAGGATGCGTGACAGGCTGAGCTGGCGGGGAGGAGAGGCTGCAGGCCACTCAAAATTTGAAACAGGCCACATTTGGCCCTTGGGCCTGACTTTGGACATGCCTGCCCTAGGTGAAGAAACAATGGAGCCACAAAAACACAGTGTGTACTTTAAAATAAGCTTTATTTAGTTGTGTGTGTATTTTTAAAAATATTTTCATATTTGCAGCCATGCCTTCAAGGAATTGTTTCCACCCCGTCACACACATAGCGGGGGAAGGGAGAAGTTAAATCTACTGTTACCCCATCATTCATAAACTATTTTGTGGTAGTTCTCTGCAACTAAATCACCTTCGTGGGTTTGCTGTTTAAAATCATTTTCTCATTTACAAAACCCAACCTAATCTGGGTATTGAGAAAATGAAGAAAAGATAAGCAGAACTGAAAAGAAGATGATGACAGAATTTTTCGAGAATTTTATCGTCTTCTTTTTATTTCCAATCAAAGGTGTCGCCGGGGGTTGGGGTTGGGGTTGGGATGCAGAGCCCACAAGCCTTGAAAATGCCTCAATGGTGTCCAGGACAGCTTCCACTGAAACGGCAAAAAGGTAGTGGTCATTCCGTCTGGGCACCTTGGCAGTAAGCCCAAGGGGCCAAAGGTCCTCCTCTCTGCTCCCCAGCCTGGTCTCAAGATGTGCTTGAGACGTCCTCCCCAGGTGTGGCTGGGGAAGGAGGCTGTCAGTGTGCCTGGCGTTCTGAATTGGGAAAGAAGGAAACAGAGGACGTCCTCCGAAGGACTAAGAAGGCTCGTCCTGTGTGTTGATGGGACCGACCGTCCACCAACATTGGGTGGAATCCCCTAAAAAGGTTTGGGGGGGGAGAGAAAGGGGTCTCCCTCAGCTGAAGCCCCCATGATGTAGAACAGGAATGGCGAACCTTTTAGTGACCAAGTGCCCAAACTGCAATTCAAAACCTACTAATTTTCTGCAAAGTGGCAGTACAGCAATTTAACCTGAATCCAGGTGTCTGTGAAGGGGCGATGTCAGGTGCCCACAGAATAACAGAGTAAATGTCAGGCTGTGCTTACATGACTGCATTGCTGTTTTTCTTGTTGTTGTTGTTGTTGTTGTTGTTGTTGTTGTTGTTGTTTGTCGTGGCTTGTGGCCTCTATGTAGAGATAGGCAGGAATCAGACCCTGCTTTTTGCAGAAATTGCAGGACCTGCCCAGATGTGGACCAAACTTTAAGGCACTGAACCTATGGGGGAGGAAGGATCCAAGACTTGGAGAGCACCTGGAAATTCAGGCTCCAATCGGTGGTGGATTGACTGTCGCCATGGGAGAGTGGGAAGGCGGTGCACCCAAGGGGGTGGAGGATGGTGGCGCCGGTGTTTCTCTCTCGCGGGCTGCCCTCTGCTCCCAAGCTGGCTTTAGGCCCTGCACAACAGCCGTGGGAGACTCCATCCCATTTCCTTGCTGGAAGTAGGCGCCTGGAGTTGGGCCACCCTTCCTGGCATGGCAGAAGTGCGCCTTCACCTTCATCTCACGAGTCAGAAATGCATGGGTGGCTCCTGCCTAGTGCCTTCATCTTGAGGCGCCACCTACCTTCCCAAAGGAACGAGCCAGAGGTAACTGTGGCCAGAGTCAACAGAGGGGAAACCATCTCCACCACTTCCTCTCCCCCCCCCCCCATTCTACCCTGAAGCAAGTGATGGGACTCCTTGGCTGAGGCTGCCACTGCTCCTGGCAGCACCGCTTTCATGGACGGCCTGGCACACGGGTGGGTGGGCGGGCACGGCAGCTGGCACGCTTAATGGTGGTGTTGCCAGACGTTCACAGCATCATCCGCCACCTGTTCTGAAGCATAAGCGGAGGAAGGTCCCAGGGGAGGATTCAGCAGCTGGGGGGAGGGGGTTGCACATGGGGCACAGCCCCACACACTCAGGGATATTTCCATTTTGGGGGCAAGGTGTGTCTGTCATTCTGCTCCTCAGCTGAATAGCAGGATGGATGCTTGGGGTAAGGATGAAGGAAGGGTGGAGTGAATGCCTGCCACCTTCCTAGCAATGCTTGGCTACCGGGACGTGTTTAGAAACTTTTGTGTTTGTGTGTGTTTGTTTACACCTTGTTTTGCCCCCATCTCTCTCTCTCTCTCTCTCTCCCTGTTTTCCTGGTTTTTGCCTCCAGCTCTGCCTCCCCCATATCTGCTGAGCTTTCTACCCCTCCTACCACTGTGGGCCTCAGCCTCCCGGCAAACCTGGGAAGGATATTCCACACATGGATGGAAGGGGCACATGTACAGCTTGCCCACTTTTTTCTCTCCACCCCACCCCCCCACCCCAAAGCCCAGAAGGGGCAGCAGTCAATCTTCAAGCCTTGTGCCTTCATGGAATGAGGTTGCTGACATCTGGCACATTTCTCCAGGGCTGTTCAGAATTGCAAGATCCATCCTAATGGGATCATTAGGTAAAAGTGACCATGCCCTCTTGGAATTTGTTATAGAGTTGGAAGGTGAAGTTAAGCATAGTCAGACAAGAATCCTGGACTTTAAGAAAGCCAATTTTTGTAAACTTAGGGAATTATTGGCTGTGATTCCATGGACCGACACACTGAAAGAGAAGGGAGTCCCAAGATGGATGGGAGTTCCTTAAAAGCGAGATATTAAAGGCACAATTTAAAACTGTTCCAACAAGAAGAAAATATAGGAGAGATCTAAAGAAACCGCAATGGTTTACTAAAGAACTTTCAACTCAGCTAACTATGGGCGTTTATACACGACCCCTAAGCTCCGCCACAAATGGCTACAAGCTCCGGACCTTAAAAATGTTTACCCACCAGCTCCGGAGTTTGCAGACAATTAAGTGCGACCCCGCCCACTTTAGCGTGACCCAGCGCACTTTTCTTGTACCTGCTCTTTGATGGTGAAAAATATTTGATGCGGAGAGTGCCTGAGCTCTCCTCGCTTCTTTCTGTTGTTTTTCTTTTGCTTCCGCCCCTTAAAGAGGAACCAGGAAGTAAACGGAGGTTGGAGCAACTTCCACCGGCACTCCGGAGGTAAGAGTGCATTCTTTTCTCCCTGTCTAAGGCTTTTTTCCCCTCCCTCCCCTCACGCAGACAGAACAAAGAAGTGCGGAGCAGGTGGGGACGGAGGAACAGCAACGAACCCTCAAGGGCCGTTACTTCACGAACCTCTCGCTGCGCGGTGAGCCGTCATTTCTGTCCGAATCGATCGTTTCAGTCCGCACGCTCCTCCTTTTTGGATGCGGCGCCACCCCGACCACGCCCCCTTTACCGTGCTCCAAGCGGGGCGAGAGATTCCCCTGCCGGAGGCCGGGAATCTTTTTCGCTTCGCATCCCGCTTCGCATCCAAAGTCACGTGTGGCCAGTGATTATATATATTTATTTATTTTTTTAGTTACTTTTTCTCCGAAATGCCGATGCATTGATATTTCGGTTAACCCGTTCTTTTGATCTTGGGGATTTAGGAAGGGATTACTCGAATGTCCTTGGAGGACCGATGGATCATACACAACAAATGTTGTCTGCTGGTCCACCTAGTGACCCTGACGGAGAACAGCAATTTTTTCACGTCGCCGGTGGACGAAGCAATACAAATCGGGAGTAGAAAACGAAGGATCATACAGTTATTTAGCTCTGCCGCAAATGACAGCCGGATATTGATGCATCGATACGCCGTGGTAAATTTTTTTAAAAAAATAAAGAAAGCAGAAACCGGATGTTGCAAGTAAGCTTCCCAATGCGAAGGGAGCACGTGAGGTAGTATTGGATTCGATCCTAAAACTTCGCCTCGTGAGGACAGAGAAAGAGGGTTGGGAGCGAAGGGAGACCACGTGACCGCCTTCGCATTCAAAGCGAAGGCAATCCCGCTGCGAAGTGAAGTACTTCGTGAAGTAACGGCCAAGATCTCTGGTCTGAATTTAAGGGACCAGCGGATCTTAGGGGTCGTGTAAAAAGGCCCTATAAAGAAAAACAAGGAATGGAAAAAATGGGAAATGCACCAAAGAGGAATATAAGCAAACAGCTAATATATGCAGGGGGATGGTAAAAAAAGCTAAAGCGCAAAACGAACTTAGACTGGCCAGAGACATTAAAGATA
>JAWVWN010003228.1:0-52418 GCA_037367305.1 Phrynocephalus vlangalii | reverse complement strand
GATCGGCACTGCACCACAAAGAAACATGTTCAACTCCGGGAGGATTAAGACACTGAGCGCTTTCTCCTTCGCAGCATCGACATCGCATCGATCTCTCGCTCACTCTGACATTGAGGCATCAGTCTTCTGGTGTCACAGCTCAGCCCGCAACAGCACAACCCATTCCTCTGACGAGGTCTAAGTGCAACATTTCTACTCAACATCAGGCAGGTTACTATGCCCAATCTTCAGCGTCATCATCGCCTAGAACACGGTGTCATGACACCAAGTGACCAAGACAATGACGTAAATGTATTCAAGTAGTGTCCTGCTCTTCTGATGCTGATTCCTACTTTGACGGCTCTTGGCACCGACAATCACAACCTCCAGCGAAGCTCCCATGTTACCAACCTGGCACTTCGACATCGGTGCCTTTGCAACCTACTGCCTCTCAGTCTCACACAGAGGCTCTCTCCTCCCATCGCTCTCAGGCACAATGATGCAGCTCACCCGCTTTTATGGATAGACCTCTTGACACTGAATATTCTGTGTCTGATGGTGACTTCCATTTGGCCTCTGTTGCTTCATCTCCTGACCATGTAACTCCTGACTCAGATGTCACTGACACTCAGATTCCATCTCCAGCTGAGGATTTCCATTGATATTCCCAGATGATACAGCGCACCGCAAGGGTTATGGACTGGATGTGGATTAGTCTTGCAAATTTTTTGGCCATCTTAATATGAAGCATGCACCTCCTCTTCACCTCGGCTTCATTCCATCTCTTCTTCAGCGCTCCAAAACAGCGTGGGAAACACCATCCTCTACTCGGCTGATGTCTAGAAGCATCAGCAATCTATACAGGACACATGGAGATGGTACCACTTTCCTCTCCAAACATCTACTTCCTAACTCTGTGATTGTAAATGCCAGTCAGAACCATGATAAATCACACTCAGACACCACTCTGAATAACAAGGAAAGCAGAAAACTTGATCTCATTGGCCGTCACCAGTACTTATTAGCCTCTTTCTCCCTCCATAATTCAAACTACTTATGCGCTATGGAGGCCTAGACACACCACCTTCTCCAGAAATTCCTGCCTATTTTTGACTCTCTGCCAGATAACCTCAGATCTAAGGCTAGAACTTACCATTCTGAAGTCTTGTCATTAATAGACTATAAGATCATTGCTGCATGCCATGCAGCTGATACTACTTCTAAGCAGCTTGCCACTTCTGTTTTTCTATGTCGGCATGCATGGCTCCAGACGGCTCCCATCACTGACGATAACCGGAACTGCATCAAAGACTCTCTATTCGATGGCGAAGGTATTTTTGCTTCTATAACTGACAAGCCCCTTGTTAATATCCTTAAGATGTGTAAGACAACATGATATTATTCTTTTCAAGGTTCCTCTTCTCAAACTTCATTTCTTCCATGACAGCACCATCATTGGCATTGAAACAACACACCTTACCATCAGCACCCCCAGAGTCTTTATTAACAATCCTCTGCCCCTCTGCCCTACCAATGCCAGTCTGCCCAACCCAGCCAACTTAAATGACAATCCTCCCATCACTTCGATCATAAGCCTAAACAGCTGACTGACTCGGGGTCACTTCCCTGACATCCATCTCAGTCCCTATTTCCATCAATGGCGAATGATAAATTCAGATTCCTGGGTTTTGAGGCAACAGGATACTGGCCTCAGTGTCCTCCCTCTATGTGTGAAGAACTGAGAAAAGAGAACATCTAGTGCTTGGAATGAATGTGGCCATCTTTGTTGTCATGACTAACAAAAATCCAAAGATCATCGTCATCATCATCATCATCTTCTTCTTCTTCTTCTTCTTCTTCTTCTTCTTCTTCTTCTTCTTCTTCTTCTTCTTCTTCTTCTTCTTCTTCTTCATGTTTGTCTCACTTTTTGGTGGGGTCTGCTATTCTTGTTTTGGCCCTCCACTTGGCTTGGTCATGGGCTAGGTCCAGGTGAACCTGTGACAACTTCATATCAGTCTCAAGGATGTTCGTCCAGCGCTGTTTTGGATTACCCCTCTGTCAGGTTCTGCTGACTTGCAGGGTGAGACCCATTTTGGCCAGAGTTTCCTCATCCTCATGCAGGACATGACCAAATCAATGCAGTCGGGCTTTGCACATCTTGTCAGCAATAGGTGCAATGCTGTATTTTGCTCTGATATCCAAAGATATTGAGAGAAATTGTGATATCATTGTAATATTCAGAAAAAAAGGCCAGTTTGCAGGGAATGTTTTGATAATTACTAAGTCTGTTATAGACAAACCCCATAGCTGGCTTTCTAGCAGCATATTTGCCCCTGCTGCTTTCCAACTGCAAGTATTTGCAAATTGTTTTGGTCTACTCTGAAGAAAGTCACAGTTATCATGAGCAACATCATTTTCTCTCTATGAGAGAACTGTCAACCATGCTCAGGCTTGAACCTCAGATACTAATGCAAAGCTGTTGCTATTCTGTGCCTTCAGGTCAGAACTGGACTCATCCTGAGCCTTACAGTAGAGCTTCCAAGGTGAGATATTTAAGGAGTGGTTTTGCTAGTTTCTGTGGCTGAACAGGGATTCAAACCCAGGCCTCCTGGATCCCGGTCCATCACTCTACCCACCACACCACACTGGGTATCAGAAAGTTAGATCTCAATATACTGAGAATTCTATTCCACATAGAATACATCCATTTGCAACGCCCCATGCATTGGAAAGCTTAGATATGGTACATGTGCTTGCGCTCGACTGCCCTATAGCCTATTTGTTAATGAAGACCTTGGATTGCTGAGTCTGTTCTCAAGCCAAAATTTGCACGTTAAAGTGTGGCTTGAGGAGCGTATAAAAGATGTGGATTCCATTATTGCAAAATGTATCAGAAAAGTGTTGAGCTAGGTAATTACCTTAATCCAAGTGAAAGAGGTGGTCACAGTGTACATTAGATGAGCATTCCGAGTCGGACTTGAACAAGCAGTCAACCTGAACAAAATGAGCTCAGCCACAGAGGGCCAGATTTCTTAATTAGTTCTCAGTGGCGAGAACCACTTAATGTTTCCTAAAGTCAAGTATGAACTCTAAAAGTTACAGGATTCAAGAGGATTCTGCAAGGTTGAATTAAACCTGGTCTGGTCTCCCACTGTCACATGCCGAGTCCAAAGCTAACTTCATTTATTCCTCGCTGTTAGAGTTCCAGCAAACTTCCATAGCCCCAACCATAACAATAATAAAAAGAGAGAGAATGGTATGATTAACTTGGAAAACACAAAGCTCTCATGTTCAAAATATACCCGTTCTCATTTTCACAAAGCAAGTAATTGTATCACCTCATCAGAGGGACAATATATTATAGTACAGTCTAATTGGTTACACTGGCATATGCACCATTAAAAAAATGAATGGGATTCACAAGGAAGCCCAGTGGTCATTTAATGACTGTTTTCCTTCCGAAGTTATTGTTTCAAGGTTAGAAAATCTCTTGGTTTCATGTTGCTAAATATTTATTAGGCACAGCTTGAAGTATTCTGTGTTGGATGTACTCAAGCTAAACAACCAACTTCAGTGCAAGTAACGTCAACACAGAGAGGAAGCACCTTTATGGTATATGGCATACCATGCAAAGAACACACTGAAGGCATATTTATTAACCTGTATTAAAGGCACATGAGTTCATTATACTTTTTTCAGACCAACTTCTGCTTGTCCTTTTCCCATGTTTATTGTGGTTTCCAGGCTGAAACCTCAGCAGTATTCTTCATAATTAGATGCACTGGGCAGGAACTGTTTTTTCTAATTAATCCATTTGTCCCATACCATTGTTTTCCGTACTCACCAATAGTCCAGATCAACTGCTTACTTTAATGTTCAGTTCTCTATTTCTGTTTCTTTGAAGTACTATATAACTTCTGGGGGAGAATAATTGAAACAAACAGAAGACTGCAGTTGCTCCACCACCCCACCAAAGAAACTCTATTTCTTCAAAACGTTTATTCATAAAACTGATTAAAACTCCCATGATTGGCCAAGTCAAGGCTGCTGCATTGGCTGACATTCTTTATCAAACTAATAGTGGATTGATGTCCACTTATTTTTCCCAAAAAGCTGGATGGAGTTTATTGCATTATTAAACAAACATCCTCCTCCTCCTCCTCCTCCTTACACCACAACAGCATTTATCAGTATATTAATAACATTGTACACCAAGAGTCACAGATTGATGATAAGATTGTGACTATTGGACAAAGAAAAGGAAGAGTGGCAACAGCTGCTCAATGGAGAGGGAGAAATGGTAACAAATGACAAAGAAAAGGCAATCAGTTCCTACTTGAGCTCAGTCTTTCCCCATAAGACAGACTTTAAACTACCAGGCATAAGTAAAGTGCAAGTGGAGGGAATAGGATTGCAGTTTGAGATTAATAAACAAATAGTCAAGGAATACTTCACCGCCTTGAATGTGTTCAAATCTTCTCTTCCTCTAGCAGAAGAAGAAGTGGCAGTGGTAGTGATTCAAGTTGGAATCACAGCAACCCTAAGAGGATTTTCAAGGTAAGCCTTTTTGCATCGAGCCCGCCTTCTTTATATTTACTTAAATCTTCACCATTATTTGAGAAATTGCTTCAACACTTCTACATCCCCAGCAAGTTTTAATGGCTGAGCGGGAATTTGAACCCAGATACTACACTGGTTATCTCAGAAGAGGTGAGTAGTAGGGAAAGGGGTGCTCCTGTCAAAGGGGCAATAAAACCATCAAACACCGGAAGTCCCGCCCCCTTACCGGAAGTCCCGCCCCTTACCGGAAGCCCTACCCCCTTACCGGAAGTCCCTACCTTCCACCCCGCCCCCTTACCCGGAACCGGAACCTTCCTGGGCCCTTTGACCTGGAAGTGACGTCCTCTTCCGCCTGACCCGGATGGGGAGCCTTGCCCCCTCCCCCCGACACGTCACGGGGTCCCCCTACCCCACCCTCAGGCATGCCCGGGCATGCCTTCCCCTAGGGCGCTGCCGCTGGCTATGTGTTGCCTGGGCCTGTCTTGCTGCGTGTGCGCATGCCTGAGAGGCCTTTATAAGAAGAGGGGAGTGTTCTGCGGTGCCCGCCGCCGCCTTTTCCGCTGTTCCTGAAACCGACTGGCCCATGGTCCCCACCGTCCCGTTTATGTGGAGAAAGATGGCGTCTTCAAGCAAGATCGGGTTTTCCTCCAGCTTGCCGAAAGACACCCCGGACTCACCGCCGAAAGCAGAGAGCGTGGACTCCCCTCCGAAGCCCGAGAGCCCGGACTCTCCGCCAAAATCCTGGACCCCGAAGATAGAGAGGCAGCGGTTGAAACCGAAAAGGCGTCTGCACCCCCACATGCACCACGGGCCTATGGGATTTTCCATGCCCCTCTGCCCCCTAAACACCCCATCACGGAAGCCCAGCTCTGCGCCCAAAAAGCCGCCCAAGCCTGCCCTTCACGCTGAGGAGACCCTGTTTTGGTCCAATTCAGATGATGGTTATGACCATGGAAGTCCACCACCGAAGAGAAGGGTCTTAAGGCGTTATGTTAGCTCAGATTCTGACAGCGACCTTACAAGCGGCTCTAACAAGGAGAATGCTGCCCCTGATACGGAGGAATTTCTAAACACGGTAAGGCCCTGTTTTAAATCTAAGTTCATATTGTGATACTGTGTCTTGTGGCAAGGCTGCAGGTGTTGTGCGGCTTTAGAGTTTGGGGTGTGCTATGTATCTAATTACGTTGAAGTTTCCTTTTATAATTAAAACCAGCCAATATTTATGTTTTACAGGCCAAAGATTTGCCCCCAAAGGTAACCCCAAAATCCCCGCGACGCAAGAGAAGGGCTTTAAGGCGTTATGTTAGCTCAGATTCTGACAGCGACCTTGCAAGTGGCTCTAACAAGGACAATGCTGCCCCCGAGTCAGAAGAATCTTCAAACACGGTAAGGACCTGGCTGGTGGTGTTTTAGAGGATGGGTGTGTGTTAGGCATTTCATTACTTTGTAGCTTGCTTTGATAATTAATTTTTATTTGCTATTTGCAGGAATTACCCCATAAAACACTGAGTAGATTGCTCCATATAGACCTGCCAGAAATTAAGGGGAGAAAGAAGCAATATATGAAGAACATTGTGCATACAACAGTAGCTGTGATTATTAAATATTATATATCAGCATATCAGAAACAATCTTGCGATGGCTGTCAAAATAATTTGGAAAACCAGGAATCGCATTCGTGTATAACCTCAACCGTTGCATCCATATCAAGACTACTTCGTTCTCTTTGTGCCAAAATATGTTACAAGACTGTCATCCATACCGTCATCTTAATTGCATATTGTTGCAATAGCCTGATATTGACAGCTGAAAATATTAATGAGATATTGACGCTTGTATCTAAAATTTCCAAGGCAGAAAAACCATATTCATTCCTCAAAAAAATGTTAAGACAGACTGACCCCTTGCTATTTCAAAATATTTACTCTGTGGTCACTGCTAGAAATGTCAGTGAATTTATTAAATAAAATGCTCTTACACATATTATTTTCTTTCGTTGGTTAATGATGCTTTTAAAAAGTTAGCCATGCGGGTTCTTTGACAAGCTCTCTGGAGGGTGTCGACTGTGAGGATTCCACATGCAGCCAGGCTGGTCTCTTGAATTGTTTCTTGCGTGCAGCATCAGACCCTGGAATAGCCGGGTGTTTAGAGGTCTCTGTTTGTAGTGGGCTGACTTTCAGGTTTTCTAACTGCTCTCTAACAGATGAATTACCCACAACAGATGTGGGCACATTTAGTTCTGCCAATGCTTTAAGAAATACATCCCAGCCTTTTGGGCGCTTCTTCTCAGAAATAATATTAGATTGGGTGGCCCCTTTAATCAGGTCGAGAATGTGAGACCCTGGTAAGGCGTTCCCGTGATACACAAAGGTGCCTCGCTGATCCCAGCTAGAAATATCCTGATGCTGCTTTATCTTGTTCAGCAAAATTTCAGCATTTTTCTTAAACCTTCCGGGGATCCCTTCTAAAACTTCTGGAACAATTGTATCACTCTCAGGCTGTGGGGATGTGGAGGGGACAGGTTGGGAGGTTGGGGTTTGGGGGGATGCAGACATTTTTTCCACATCATCATCTTGTTTGTTTAGTGCTAAGTAGCGCTGTAGAACCCCTGTGTAGAGTTTTATTTTTTCATACTCTGACAGGTCAGTCCTTAAGAGAATCTCCCTCATCTCGCTGTCAAGACGTCTCATGGTTGTGGTTCTAATATTTTCTGGGACACCCCGAAGCTGATCTAACTGAGCGCTGGGCACTAGATATAATTTTTCAGCATATTCCATTACTTGTTAGTTAAAAGACCCGTTATTAGGGGGACCGCGATGCTTAGCAGGGGACCCAGAAAACCTCCGTTTTGCTTGACAATGTATTTTCTCCTTTTCAGGGAGAGCCTCTTGTTACCCAGGCTTTTAATCAGAGCACGTTTTTTCCTTAAGACCCCCACCTGCTTGGGTGTTAGGGCAAGATTACCCTTTAAAGTATTCAGAGCAATTTCTGAAATGGCTGTTACCAAATAATCTGAGGCACCGCATAAAATGGCTTTTCTCTGGCGCAGGGGCGCCTTAATAAGGATTTTTAAGAGGGGAAGATTTCGCCGTATACATGCTGACATGTTGGTGGGGAGAGGCGCTGTGACCAATAAATAAAAAAGAATCATCGGGAACCCTTTTTGTTCTTTTTCACTGTATACACAGCAGGCCAGTCAGGTGGGAATAGACCCGTTCTCAGTCTGCAAGACTCAGGGGTATTTGGGTTTAAATCCACCAGCAGATAGCCATGGGGTTTTTTGGTAGCATCTGCAAAAGCCTCCATGAAAAACGGAACATTTTGGGGGTACATTTGCCGTGCTAACGTAGCAATTTGTAATTTATCTCTTGGGTTTTTAAAAAGCACCATATATTTAGCATTTAAGCTGATGGTTCTGTTGCTTTTACCACGGCAGAAAATATTCTGTGTAAGAAAAAATACACTCACATTTCTGTGGTGCACATATTGCGTGAAGAGTTTTTCAACCTCCTTATTATCAGCAGCACAATTCATCAAATCGTCTATAATTAAGAAGTTTATTTTATCAGGGGGTAACAAGACATTATCAGCAAAGTTTTCAGGCAATCCTTCTACAAACTTAATAAATGAATATTTACACAATAGGTCTTTATACAGAGGCTGCCAGCAACTGTAACACCATACAACATTCTCAGGCATTTCAGAAAATACATAACGCGCATTCTCCAACATGTTTTTTACAAAGAAGGTTTTCCCACAACCACTGGGTCCCGCGAGAATGGCTGAAAAAGGATGGTTCCACAGAGTGCTCCTCTTAGTATCCATAAGGGACCGTTTTAAATCCGTCCGTAATCACTCTTTTGTCATACACTACTTTTTGTGTTTTTCTTAAAGTTTTAGTGTGGATGAGCCACTGTCGTTTATCTCTCACAATGTCCGGCTGTTCTACAACTATTTCACGAGGAGGGTTATCTTTCTTGTCTGAAACATAGGCAAACACGAGGTCTTGAAGAGTGTCAAAATTAATTTTCTCACTGTTTGCCACATTCAGTGTGATCCCTTTGACTTTCACACAGGCACTGCCCCCGACAATGTGTAAGCGTAGCTCTTAGGGCCTGTTGAAACAAAACGAGTAATGTGCTCCCCCTCTGGTATCTCGCTGGTTAAGTCACCCAGATAATCCCCCAGAGGGGGGTTCCAATCGCCCTCCCTGTGAACAAAAATAACAGAGTCTGTATCATGGTACAGGACCCTGTCCTGCAGCCGGTCCAACAGTTTATAAAGTTCCAAACGGGCATATGCAGTTGTGAAACAGGCTATGAAGGGATTTTTCATACCTGAGGTTGTCATTCTGTCTGTGTTATGTTTCCAGGTTACGCAGGCCGCATCATCATCAAGAAACTCACACATGGAAACTGAAAATGTTTCTGAGAACAAGAGATTGAAAAACCTGTCTGGGTCCCTTACTACCTCTGTGTTAGGGAGGTTTGTCCTCTGGCCAAATTTTCCCCACAGTGAGTTTAAAAACAACTTAGCAATCTGCCTCTTTGCAGGGTTCAGCTCTATTTTTTTGCGGCGTAGCAACACCCCCTCTTTTTCGAGGTAATCTGCTATATATTTATCTTTATCAGCCTCTGTGACACACCAGTGGGGAAAACCTGATGCCTCCTGTTTCTGCCGCAGGTGTGTCTTCATATAATCAGAAAACAAATCACCCGATCTCTGAAAAAAATGCCACACTTCAAAGATTTTTCCAACCCTGTACCCCTTCTCTATAGCAACATTCATCTCTATAGTGCACCAGGTCCCTGTTAAAGCCCGCTCATCATCTGAATGATTGCATGGTTCTAGCTGGCGGAGTTCTGCACATGTAGAGCACAGCACAAACATGAGCTTTCCACCTACCCTCGATGGTAACACTGGGAAGAAGAGACCTCTTGGTGGGTAAACTTTGGCTTTTATCAACCCGAAGTAATCTGTAGGAGAATCAAAGTTCTCATGGACTATTATCGGATGTCCAAGGGGGTACTCCCTGTTTTTTTGTACATGGGGATAAAGGGACGTGAAATCATAATAACGAATCTCCTCCCCCTTCGCCGGCTTGTAGTACAAACACACTGCATTTGTACGTCCACCAAAGAGGGCATCCCTCAGTTCTAAGGGCTCTGGAAACTGTGCGGTGGCAAGGAAGTTTTGGACTTCTTTGTCAGTTTTTATCATGTTTTTCCACTCATGCTCCCAAACTGATCTCACTTCATAACCCATGCTTTTCAGGATTGCTGTCCGCTCCTCAGTAGCATTATGAAGCTGCCTGTAAGTTTTACCAATCAAGGGGTTCCAGTCCTCTGCAGGGTAGCAGAGGGGGCACCCATGATAAAAACAACCCAGAAATTCCAGACAGACTGGCTGACCATTTACTACAGCATAGCCATCAACAAAATATTGACCCACCTGAACCTTGCCACCATTTAAGGCATGCTGGATCTCTAGGTTTTCTTTATGTTTAAGGTACAGCAACCATTGGATGGCAGGTGTTGAGTATCTTTTGACCTGGTGGTGGACTTCCATGGTCATAACCATCATCTGAATCGGACCAAAACAGGGTCTCCTCAGCGTGAAGGGCAGGCTTGGGCGGCTTTTTGGGCGCAGAGCTGGGCTTCCGTGATGGGGTGTTTAGGGGGCAGAGGGGCATGGAAAATCCCATAGGCCCGTGGTGCATGTGGGGGTGCAGACGCCTTTTCGGTTTCAACCGCTGCCTCTCTATCTTCGGGGTCCAGGATTTTGGCGGAGAGTCCGGGCTCTCGGGCTTCGGAGGGGAGTCCACGCTCTCTGCTTTCGACGGTGAGTCCGGGGTGTCTTTCGGCAAGCTGGAGGAAAACCCGATCTTGCTTGAAGACGCCATCTTTCTCCACATAAACGGGACGGCGGGGACCATGGGCCAGGCGGTTTCAGGAACAGCGGAAAAGGCGGCGGCAGGCACCGCAGAACACTCCCCTCTTCTTATAAAGGCCTCTCAGGCATGCGCACACGCAGCAAGACAGGCCCAGGGAACACATAGCCAGCGGCAGCGCCCTAGGGGAAGGCATGCCCGGGCATGCCTGAGGGTGGGGTAGGGGGACCCCGTGACGTGTCGGGGGGAGGGGGCAAGGCTCCCCATCCGGGTCAGGCGGAAGAGGACGTCACTTCCAGGTCAAAGGGCCCAGGAAGGTTCCGGTTCCGGGTAAGGGGGCGGGGCGGAAGGTAGGGACTTCCGGTAAGGGGTAGGGCTTCCGGTAAGGGGCGGGACTTCCGGTAAGGGGGCGGGACTTCCGGTGTTTGATGGTTTTATTGCCCCTTTGACAGGAGCACCCCTTTCCCTACTACTGAGGTGGCAGTATATTTTTTAAAAAGTAATAAAGGGGGTGGTAGTATTGCTGGCAGTTAAAAAAAATGACAAGAATCGAGACTTTTAAAACTTCCAATACAGTAACACCCTCCCACCGATCACGGGGGTTAGGGACCCACCCCACCCGCGATGCATGAAAATCCGCAATATGCGGAAGCGGGTGGGGTGGGGGGCAATTGCACGGCGCGCCGGTGGCGGCAGGGGGATCTTACCTCCTGCTGCCGCCACCCGCCCACGCGGCCCCGAGGCTTCTCGGGGGTGCATGGGAGGGCCGCGCAGAGCAACCGGATTGCCTGCCGCCGCCTGCCCACGCACCCCGGAGGCTTCTCGGGGGTGCATGGGAGGGCGGCGCGGAGCAACCGGATCCCCCCCATTGCCCTCCCACACACACCGGAGGCTTCTCCCACGCACCCTGGGGGGGGGCGATGTAGCGGGACCGCAATACCTGAACCGCGAAATGGCGGGGGGTCACTGTATCTCCCCCAGCTCATTCACATTTCTTTTATAAGATGGAGATTCTCATAAGGTTGCCAACATATTAATATTTCAATGGGGGAAAGTGATAACATGGTTACAGCAAACCTAGCCTTGCCAAGTTTATCCAGCAGTTTCAAGTGTAGTCCAAGAAATCATCAAAGTGCTGCATGAATGCAGCCCAAATGACTCAGAGAATTCTTCTATGAGCTGAGTTAATCTTCATTAACATCAATGTTCAAGGGACCTCTGCATTTAGCAAAGGATCTGTGCATGCCTGCGTTGCAATCCCATCAGATTTTCTGCATGGGAGGGAGTGACCCGCAGCTAAATTCACACGTGAACTTCACTGAAAAACTTAAGTGGTGCTCTTCTCCTATGGTTCGTTTTCTTTCTGTCTGAGGATCTGGGCAACATAAAATTAATTCACTTGTTTCTAATTGCCTGAGCCCTCCCCTTTCCTCTCCCCTCCCCATTGGATTGTTAAGTTGACTGTTTGGAAAGATATAACCTTTTCATCAAGTAACTGGATTATTATGGTGGGAAGTGTCTGCCTTTATAGACATCTCTTGACAGGTAGTTTACAATAGCCTGGCACTTTGACCCTGCTTTCTGTCTCTTACCATAGGCATCAGCGCTTCTTGTCAAGGAAGCACTGGTGAACTGGGACATTCGTACCATTCACGTACAGCAGGAGAGATCTCCCTTCTCATCATGCCCTGTCATTCCAACATTAGTCCGGGAAAGATTTGATGAGATTATTTCTGAGCGGACATCATATCTGCATTGGGAGCTCTAGAGAATTATTTCTGATACCAGAAGCAATGCTTTTGACTAAATTAAGAATTTTTAAAGGGTTTCCCCCCCTCTCCTGGTTTACAGTTCCAATGCATATACACATAGTGCATCCATTCAGTGTATTTGCTAACCTTCTAGGTTTAATTATGTAAGTTTTAATTTTAATTTTCTTTTCTTTTCTTTTCATCATTTATTCTATTCCACCATCTTGCTGAGTATTTTTTTTGTCTATCAGTTTTAGTATGGTCAGTTCATTTTATATACTTTTAAAATTATATTTTTGTTTTTTTTTCCAGTTGTTGTTTCACTGATGTTGTTAACCGCCTGGAGTTTCCTTGGAAGATGGGAGGTAAATAAATAAATGAATAAATAAATAAATGAATAAATAAATAAATAAATAAATAAATAAATAAATAAACAAGCATCGTTGGGTTATTACTTTGACTCTATTCATTTCTCTTAATAGTTGCACTATCAACTGATTAAAGAACTTTTGGTTGATTTATTACCTCACTTATAACTGGATTAATTGATTCAAGTAAATTTAAATAGATTTGCACACTACTGGAGCTTTTGTTATAAGATTTCAAACCTGTGCGTACTTACTTGGCATTCATTTCCAATAAATTGAATGGGGCCTCCTTCAGAGTAAATGTGCAAGGCTTGCTCTGAAAATGCTTTTTGAAAGAAGCAGAACTTAAAAGAACAGACAAAATAATTTTGAATGGTATTAGTCATTTCCGAATGATGATAGAACCTAGGTGTAAGGTGCATTGATGCTGGAGGCATCATAGAATCTTGGCATCATAGAATCATGATGTTGGAAGGGGCTTTTAAGGTCATTGAGTCTAATCCTGTGCTCAAGGTAGGAATACGAATCAAAGGATATCTGCTAGGTGGCTGTCCAAATTTCTCTCGAATGCCTCCGGTGTTGGAGCAAAGCAAAAGCAAAGTGTTCTACTTATATACCACCCCATAGCACTTCAAGTAGTCTCTGGGCAGTTTACAGTTTAATTACAGTATGCAGGCTACACATTGCCCCTGCCCCCAGCAAGCTGGGTACTCATTTTACCAACCTCAGAAGGCTGGAAGGATGAGTCAACCATGAGCCTGCTACCGAGGATTGAACTCCAGTTCGTGAGCACAGTTTTACCTGCAGTACAGGCATTTAGCCACTGCGCCACGGGGCTCCTATATAGCACTTGCCACTTCTTCACTGATGTCTCCCAAAGTGGCAAGTGCTATATAGGTTCTGGGCAGGTTCTGGAATACAATGGAAAATGGCATAAGGGAATGCACTGAAGGGTGGGGAGATCAGAAACAAAACCCACCTCCACTATGTCTCCCTTCATCTTGGGAAATTTTAACTGGAATGTCTTGGAGATAAAAAAATAATGATCTCTTTGGACATCATCTCTTGCATGCTGAGTTGTGTGGCTCAGTAGGCAACATATAATTTATTAGACATGGGCACGACTTGGCGAAATTCTCGTTTCCGTTTCAGTTATTCGTTTCCGTTACGTAACGGAAACGGTAACGACAATTACTCCGCCAGAACTCGAACTCGAACCGAAAAAAGAAAAATTGGGTCTGATTTGTCGTTGTCGTTCCTGGCATCGCAGCGATCGCGCGATGCCAAGCGGCACAGAAAAAAAGTTTTAGAAATTAAAAAACAACCCGATTCCTGGCCAAAAAAGCAGGCGAAAATATGCCTGCCTGAGGGCACCTACCAGAGGGGTGGTTTCTGGGGGGGGGGTCCCCACTCCAGCCTTCCCCCCTCCTGTCCTGGGCTGCTGGTACCGGGCTGGGAGGGGGCATCATCAGCGTCTCCATTTGCCATGCGGTGCGGGGGGATCCAAAATGGCGATCGCAATATTTTTTTTGAAATCGTGGTCCAAAAACCCACCAAAGCACCACAGAAACATGCGAAAATTAGCTATTTTAAATGCTTGAATTTTTACAGTAGCAGCAGTGGGTTTTTCTTGCAACAAAACGTCTCCATTGATTTTATTTTATTTTATTTTATTTTTATTTTTTTACACCTGCGCACGGGCAATGATGGGATGGCCATGGGATGGGACCATGCAAATTTTTGGAGCCATTCCACCAATCGCATGGCCAGGTTTTGTTGAGACTTGCTGGTACCAGGCTGGGAGGGGGCATCCTTGGCGTCTCCATTTGCCATGCGGTGCGGGGGGATCCAAAATGGCGACCGCAATATTTTTTTTGAAATCGTGGTCCAAAAACCCACCAAAGCACCACAGAAACATGCGAAAATTAGCTATTTTAAATGCTTGAATTTTTACAGTAGCAACAGTGGGTTTTTCTTGCAACAAAACGTCTCCATTGATTTTATTTTATTTTATTTTTATTTTTATTTTTTTTACACCTGTGCACGCGCAATGATGGGCTGGCCATGGGATGGGACCATGCAAATTTTTGGAGCCATTCCACCAATCGCATGGCCAGGTTTTGCTGAGACTTCTGGATGTGCCAGAGAGGGCATAAAAAGCCCACCAGCCCTAATCCTAATCCTAACCCTAACCCTAACCCATACGCCAGTACACTGTGTTCTTAGTGGGCCAGAGGCACCCAGAGGCACAGCACACTAACCCACCCTAACCTTAACCGTTACCCTAAGCCTAGCCCTTACCCCCTAACCCCATGCTCTGGGAAGTCAAGTCGCGCTAAATCGCGGCGGTAACGACAAACGACAAATGACACAACGAAACGACAAATTTTTGAAAAATTTCGCAAAAAACGGAAATGACCTGAAACAAAACGTCTCCATTGATTTTATTTTATTTTATTTTATTTTTATTTTTTTACACCTGTGCACGCGCAATGATGGGCTGGCCATGGGATGGGACCATGCAAATTTTTGGAGCCATTCCACCAATCGCATGGCCAGGTTTTGCTGAGACTTCTGGATGTGCCAGAGAGGGCATAAAAAGCCCACCAGCCCTAATCCTAATCCTAACCCTAACCCTAACCCATACGCCAGGACACTGTGTTCTTAGTGGGCCAGAGGCACCCAGAGGCACAGCCCACTAACCCACCCTAACCTTAACCGTTACCCTAAGCCTAGCCCTTATGCCCTAACTCCATGCTCTGGGAAGTCAAGTCGCGCTAAATCGCGGCGGTAACGACAAACGACAAATGAAACAACGAAACGACAAATTTTTGAAAAATTTCGCAAAAAACGGAAATGACCTGAAACGGACCCGTCCCGAAAAACGACAGCTCGAAAAAAAATTTCTGGTCGTGCCCATCTCTATAATTTATGTCTTTGGAGATTTCTTAACTCGAGGCACTGCACCTCCAAAAGTTACATCTTCTGCAGAACCATTTAGGATTTCAACTGATAAGGTAATCATGAAGAGGACTGTGTTGCACTTCAGAAGCTGTTTAATGTTTGCCTCCTTGCCAGAAGCTGATCGACCTATTTACACTAAAACTTTAATTTGTCAAACATTTATATTTAAAGCTTAGAACCTTAGTTAGAGTGAGGAAAGCTATTTTTAAAAAAGTAATTTGTCACCTTTTTAGGTTCAGGAGCTTAAAAATTAATTACTGTTACGCTTCATTTTTGAAAATGGATGCTTCATTTTCCAGTTTCTCAAAAACATGGGTTGCCCAAGGGCTAAGATCCAGCGGTTAATCTCCCATTTGGCCAATAACTGAAAAGCCTCGGTGGCCTTTGTCCTGTCAATGGCAAGGAAACCTGGGATATGATCAGGACACTTTAGAAAGTATCATTGTGGCTCTCAGCCTGAAGCGCTTTTTAAAAATTATTTAATTACTTTTGATTATTTTGGAAAGAAATGCATTTCTGAATATTACAGTCTTTTTATTTATTTATTTATTTATTTATTTATTTATTTATTTATTTATTTATTTATTTATTTATTTATTTATGCAATTTATACAATTCATATGCCACCCACTACCCAAAGATCTCTGGGCAGCTTACAATAGAAATGAACAATTAAAACAAAGCATTATTTGATTTATTTATTTGATTTATGTATCACCCATCTAGCAAATTGCTACTCTGGGTAGTGCACAACAAAAATGAACAAACATAAGTTATAATAAACATAAATGATACAAAAAAAACGTGGCACAGTGGTTAAATGCCTGTACTGCAGGTAAAACTGTGCTCACGACCTGGGTTCAATCCCCGGTAGCAGGCTCAAGGTTCACTCAGCCTTCCATCCTTCCGAGGTTGGTAAAATGAGTACCCAGCTCACTGGGGGGGCAATGTTTAGCCTGCACACTGTAATCAAAATTGTAAACCGCCCAGAGACTACTTGTAGTGGTATGGGGCGGTATATAAGCAGAACACTTTGCTTTTTGCTTAAAATTCCCCATTACAATGAAGATAGGTGGCAGAATAAATATTGCTGAATATAATTTGTACACTTCCTCCCAGGGCCTCCCCAAAAGCTTCCCTTAAAAGCTGTGTTTTGAGAAGCTTTGAAAAAGCATGAAGGATCAGTACGGTGCCACAGCGGACAAGGCCCTGCTTTGAGTTGATGTTTTGTGGGTCTCTCCAAGGTGTCAAATCTTGCAGGGGAGAGGTCTGTGAGTACATGAAATAAAGGGCAGTCAAACCTGGCAGAAGGCTTTCAGGCAAGTAGTGAGATCCTAAGCTTGAGAGACCATGTTTCCAGAAATTTCAGCATGCCTTTGTTGTTCAGAGCTTTCTGCCTCAGATCTAGAAGACCACACTCTCTACCTACTGAGGTTTCTGCCATGTGGTACCAAATAGATTTTTCTCTTGCTGGTGTTGTGGTCACTTCAACAGCCACAATAGGACAGGAGGCAAAGGCACCAGACAAAAAAGAAGAAAAACAAGCCTGCCAACCATTTTTGGAACAGACGCCACCTTAGTCTAATTCAACAACACTGAAAACTAAACCAAAAAAATACTAGCATCTAAAAAAACCCCAACACATTTATTTCAATTTGAACTTTCGTGGATAACACTCCAGACAAATGGGCACTGAAATAAATGTATTAAATCTTCAAGGTGCTACTATGTTGTTTGCTTCTATTTTGTTGCTCAAATGATGTGATACACAGTTGCTCTTTCACCATATTTTATGGCCACACTCCTAGTTAATTCTGAAACCAAGTGAAAGTTACTGTTGGCAAAATAAAAGGGGGAAAAGAAGAAGAAAAAGGAGGAGAGGAATAAAGCACCTGGCAGATACCCTATGATTTTGGATTCCTGCATGGGGGGGGGGGGCTGGACTTGATGACCTTGTTGGCCCCTTCCCACTCCACTATTCTATGATTCTATGAAAAATACAAGATAACGTGGCACGCTGAAGTCTTACAGATTTATTTGTTTCAGGGGGAGCCATTGTGGATCAAAATCCACCTATTCAAGCAGAAGGAGCGCAGACAGCTTGCCCTCATACAGGCTTTAAAATACCACAACATTTTTGTCTCTTCTTTTTTCCCTTTTAATTTTGCCCAACATGCGGAAAGAGACTAACATGGCTATTTCTTTTAAAAGCTAATATTATAAGTTATACCATATAAAGTTACAGGCATGGCATTAAAACTTGGTAAAAGGGATTGATGGAAAGTAATTAGCCCTGATCAAAAATTGTTGTGCTTCCTGCTACACAATAGAAGTTTCGGAGAGGGTAGCTGTGTTAGTCTTTTCAAGAATTTCAGGCAAAAATAAAAGAAAATTAAAACAAAACAAAAGATACAAAAGACACAAAGCATGCGGCACCTTAAATACCAACTTTTATATTTTAATGTGCTCGGGAGTCTAACTAAGTTATGTTCCATTCTGAGTTATTAAGGGCCTCTACCTGGTCATTCAGAACAAACATGACTTCCAAGACTCATAAATTGAGGAGGGGAGTATAGATATTCATTGTATGCTTATTATTTAAAAGGTTGAGAAGAAAAATCAGGTGGGGAGGGGGAATGTAATTGTAGAACATACCTCTAAAAATATCAACACACAAAACCTGGACAGTATGTTGCTCCTGGGTTCCTCTGGCATTTTGACTGTGCACTTCTGCAGGGTAGTATCATGCTCTGTGTCTCTTTTAAAAGCACACATGCTATAACATTTGGTGTGACAGCTGCTAAGGTAGTGATGGATTTCTAGTAAACAGTGCCATAAATAAAGATACCAAATTAAGAGAGAGAGGGAGGGAGGGAGGGAAGGAGAGAGAGAGAGAGACACTTTTCCAAAGAAGAAATAAATTTTGGCAACAAAACACAACGCTGTAAAAAAATAAATCGCTAGTTAATCCTTTGTAGCCCATCAACCTAATCTGCCTGGTTTAAATTGATAGTGTTCTCTCCACCTCCTTTTAAAAGCAAGCTAAATCTACTTGCTACCCAGTACTCTTTCAAATGTTGGTACTCCTGTTGGACGAACTCCCTAGATGCCCTGAGCACATCCAATCTCACCTGATTTCGGAAGTTAAGTAGGGTCAGCCCTATTTAGTACTTGGATGGGAGACCACCAGGGAATACCAGGTGCTGTAGGTGCCTGGAGTAGGAACTGGCAAACCACTCCAGTATTCCTGCCAAGAAAACTCCATGGACATGGGGTCATGAAGAGTTGGTAAAAACTGTAATGACACAACACACACACACACACACACACACACACACACACACACACACACCTCTATTGGTCAGGCAAGACCTGATGTGTAGGTCCCCCTTGTTGCTACTGCCAGTGGGCAACCCCTGTACATTTGGGTAAGTGGATTGCATTTCCATGCAGAAACCACTGAGGTGCATAAGATATGCCATGTTCAGTCCAGAGTATGTCCTAAAGGTCATCGTTCCTACTTTTAAATACGCTGGGAGCAGTGCTCAAGTCCTCTCAGCTTGTTAGTTTTGAATGGACTTTAATATCATGCCAAGTCTGCCCTATCTGGAGTGGCTCAGGACTTCATGACTTGCATGACATCCTGGGGCTGGCTCAGGTGGCATGTGGCTCCAACCATGTAGTGAGGGACACTCTGAATCAGATGTTCTTTAACAGGCAGGATGGTGTGGGAGAACTTTCTGTCATGCAATTGTCCTGAATAAACCATTACCAGGTAGGGTCTGGACTCATTGGAAGCCTATGAAGGGAAGGGAAGGGAATTACAGTCTTCTGAGCAGGGGGTTTAGGAATCTGAATTCCTGACAGCTCTTGGGCAGTTTCCTATCAGACTGGCAGTCTATTCTGCCAAAGACCCAAAGACCCTCACTGAACTGGAAAGGAGAAATGATGGTGGACTCAAGCACTCCTTAGTGTTCCCTGCCACAGAGTTGAGCCAAGCTTGCTCCTTGGATTAGTAGGGAGATTAGGGTACTGAAAGGAATGAAGACAAAACAACAATGGCAGAAAGCAGCCCAGAGCTCATTGGAAGGCAACCTCTATGGCGGTGGTGGAGAACTTATATCATTTTGGCCCTTTCTTGCTCCCCTATAATGGATATGCTTCACTTTCTGCAGTGTGTGAATGCAGTTAGAGGCCATGGGAAAGTGAGGTCATCCGTGTGTGTGTGTGTGACATCTTTTCCCTTCCTGGTTCATAAAAACAGCTGGGGGTGGGGTGGGCACTAGCCAAGTGGCCCGGGGGAATGGTGAATGCCCTCTTTCAGAGAGACAGAATACCAGTTTGCCTAAAGGAAAGAGGAATAGCACAAGTGGTGAAAAATCCCTCCTCGAATCCCACCATATATGAGTTAACTAGCAACTAGAGATGGGCATGAAACAAAAAAAATTGTTCCGTTATGGATCTCGTAAGGATTCCTGGATAAGATAAGGTTATCTACACCCAACTCAATTTGATTTCAGGACCTTTTAAGACATAGGCCATAACTTCACGTTCCTTTCATCCCTCTTAGCGGTCACGCTGTGGACTGGTACGAAGTAACGTAACCTCACGCCCTTCCTCTGTTGTTTCGTGGTCGTCCCGACCATGCCCCCTGAACTGCGATGTAAGCGTGATGAGAGATTCCCCTCCCTGGCCTCGAGAATCTTTTCATCACGCTTCTCATATCGAGACGAGGGTTCGTGAGGTTGCGTTACTCTCAGAAAGAGAAGCGTGTTTCCCTCTCAAGAACCACTTTTCCTTTTTTTTTTTTTTTTGGTTTTGACAAATAGATATCGATTTATCGATAAACCGGTAGCACATCCACCTTCCCAAGTCTTCTCCAGACCGCTTTTAAATGATAAACCTGCAACCGCATTGTTACCATGGTGCATTCATGCCTCCTACCACCAGATGGCATTCCTCCTGTCGAAGCACAAACACATGTCGCCCCTTAGGTAGCGATGTATCCATGCG
Source organism: Phrynocephalus vlangalii (assembly GCA_037367305.1). Taxonomy (NCBI): domain Eukaryota; kingdom Metazoa; phylum Chordata; class Lepidosauria; order Squamata; family Agamidae; genus Phrynocephalus; species Phrynocephalus vlangalii. The sequence continues at coordinate 31,893 of JAWVWN010003228.1, read as the reverse complement.
ATGGCGCTGTTTTTATTGTACTGCTCATTTATCCTTACCCGCCCCCACTATGACAAACCTTCCGTTTCACCCAGCTCCCCCGCTTAAGAAACTCCACTCCAGGTTTTAGTGCGTGCACTACTCGGCCACTGCCTTGCCTGGATGTTTTGTCCCGGATGCTGTTATTTACTCATTACCATGGCCATTAACCTATTGTGCCCCTTGGTATTGCTGTTCCCATATGCTTTGTCCTGCAGTACACTTTATGTGTTTCCAAAAACATCCTTCCTTTTTTCCCCCTGCAAGACTCGTTTGGACATGTAAAATGCGAAAAATCGAAAAGCCATACTGCAGAATCTCCGGCGTGGTTCATTTTTATGTGTGCTTTGTGATTTCCTACGATATTAAAAAAAGAAGACTGTTAAAAAAAGCGTTTCTGGTTCTTATTTCAAAGATTGTTCCTTACACTTAAGAAGGCTCTTGTACACAGCAGGGAGCACTGACTAACAATCAAGAGTTAACAGATGCCTGCGATCCTTGGGGCAATGTTTATCTTACCCTCCCCCCCTTTTTCCTGCCGTTGGTTTGCCTCATTTACAGCCTGCCAAACGCCCAGTAATGTTGTGGTGATTGAATGCTTTGCAATTCTCTGAATTCCTCGTAACACACACCGGCCCTCACATGCATGCACCAGGATTTTTACTGAAAACGGAGAAAATAGAATGGTTCACGTTACACATATCCTAAGTGAGAAGAAAGGAGAACTCACAGTATCACTATCCTTGAATCCTGCTTGTAAATCGTTGCACATAACCAGTCTTACGGGCAAATAGTAGGTAAGTGTAATTGGGGCCATCCACATCATGTCCTTTCATTGCATATTACTTCTACTGTCATAACCAAAAGCAAGTTGAGATTGAGGACTGTGCAATGACCAATGTTCAGGAAAGACTTTCTGAACCCTGCAATTGTGTGCACGAACAGGTAAAGAAATAGCATTACTGAACCTATCCGTTAAAATATCTGCACCGTATAGGTGCTATGCACTGGTGTCCCTTTGCAAAAAAGCCATGGCTGATAGACAACCATCAACCACTGATTTGGAATTGTACAATCTCTGCTTTTACTAATGTTGGATGTCACATGTAAGGATGCTTAGTAAAAACGTTTGAGCTAAAGCAGTCGGAACCTAAAAGGGTACCATACTGAGTAGGGGTTACAATGGATTACTCTCTAATATTGAGTAAACACCTTTACTCTCCGTAGTTATCTTACTTACAAATCAGTGCAGAGAAATAGTACTGTTGCTCCATGAAGTTTTTAATTTAAAGAAACACCAGGGGTGCTGCGCATGGTTAACGGGGAGCAATACTGTGATTTACAATAAGGCAAATGTCACATACAAAACATATAAAATGGGGTATCAACATTTCTATAGATTCTAAAACAATGGCATTTTCTAAAAACAAACACATTACAAAAACCATAAGGTGTACAACTCCTATCCATTGGATATATATTTAGCACACAGAAATACAATTACTTCCTACAAAAAAGGAAGTAATTCTTTTTTCATTAAACAAGCACACAAACACGGGATGGCATATTAAAAACACTAAAAGTAGGAAAGAACAAAAAAGCATGCATCATAATTTAAATACAAACAAACAGTTCAACATATAACCCAGAGGAGGTCATTGGCATCTGCGCCTTCTGTTTCGTGGAGTCCGAAGTTGGCGGACCTCTTCCTCAAGTGAGGCCACTGTAAATAGAAGAAGATCAGCAGGTAAGTTAAAATAACTTCCTTCTTGGTGCAAACATGCCGGTATCAGCGGCACATGATAGGTGAATGGAAACGAAAAGTAGGGCAGAAATCCAGACAGCATTTCTTTGCTTTAAGCTTTTTAAGAAACAGACTCCTCCGAGAAAAATATTTTTGTGGCAAACTAGCTCACACTCAAGCACTGAGAGAAGAATTTCTCCATCTTTCAAAACAATTGCAAATACGGAAAACGATTTTGTACCATGCTTTGGTGATTACAGGTAGAAACTCTCAATGGTTACCTCGGTTAAAATTTAAATAACACCGCTGACATACTCTTTGTGCAGTTCATGTGGTGTACAGTTCCCCAGGTAATCTTCTTCTTTTCAAGCTTGGTCTGGACAAAAGTATCATGTTTTCTACCCATGTCTGATGCTCTTGATTAAGATTTATAGCTGATTGTCTTCAACTAAAGTACACATGTACATAAAATCTCCGTACAAGATAACAGAACAATGGTCAACAAGGTACCTGTTTTGCTGTACATGTGAAGTCTTTAGAGTAAATGAGGTGGTCTGATATGAAGGAGAACAGACCAAATGATTTTTTGTGCTGCTGAATAATGGGTAGTTACTCACATCTCTCTCCGTATTCCTGCAGAATGCCTACGAAATTCTCCAGTTCATTTCGACGAACATAGAGATTCATCACGTCCACCGGTGGAGGTGGGACTTCTGTAAGACAGAGAAAGATACATCACACATTCAGCAAGGTGATATGCTACAGACGTCCGCATGCTACTAGTTAACATGTTTGAAGACCTAAACTTGAACTATGACCTTTTCCACAGTTACGGTCCTGCCATGATTATATCGATGGCCCAGTTGTCCCTTTATATAGCTGTCATGAACAAGATACTCCATTCTCTGAGTAACTGTCTTCAGAAAAATAAATTACATCGCCCTTCTTTGTCTGGTACCAAAACCAGTCATTAATACTCATTGCATGGGTTCCTGTATTGAGGAGGGGGGGGAATCATTTCTTCCACCAAATTTCAAATTGAGTACAATCAAGACCTGATTTTAAAATTATAAGCTGCTGCATTGAGACCTGCAAATTTGACGGACCTCTGGGTCTGTAAATGGCAACACATTAAAATGTATTTGCGTTGCACCACAAAGAAATACAACTTATTTCTCCTTTTATGTTGGCAAGGTATCAAATGTATTTGAAATGGAACTGGTATCTAGTAAGTATTTTTACTAGGCATTATGGACTAACATAACGTTTAGTTAGTTACATATCCAAAGAACTACCTATTTGATGCGTGAGGGCGAAACGTTTTATTTGGTAAACAGTACTCATGGTCCTACAATACTGGAGGACGATACGTAGGTTTGAGGTGGAAACCAAAACAAGCAGGGCAGAATGCAGTGTTAATTTGCCATTAATTCAACATATTCGTATTGAAGAGGTGACAACAAGGCAACAGATAATTCAATATTCATTATTTATATTATCACTAGACCTTCAGTGTATATTCAAGATTGTACCGCTCAAGGTGCTGTAGTGCTGCCAGCATAAACTGATTCCTAGAGCACTTTTGGAAGCCATCAGCTGGAGGTAGTGGAAGGCTGCTTTGCTAAATTTAATTTTTCTTTTTGGTTACCTTCAACTTGCTCTTCCGCGGCTGCTCCTCCCTGGGGAGAAGGCTCCTCCTGAACCAGCCCCCTGTTGTTATCTTCTTCGGGATTATCCACATGTTGTTCTTGGGCCATCTCTGGCTCCTCATCTGACCCAGGCCTCTGTTCTACGTCATCTTCAAGGTCAAACCGGCCCTCCTCCATCTGTGGCCGGATTCCAGCTCTTTCCTGGAGACCAATATTCAGACCGGGTCCTGCTCCTGAGAAATTGTAAGAAAAAATCAGGCTGTTGAACATCTGGAATGACATCTGAACTTCATTGGTCTTGCCTGGATATGTGACACTATTGTGCTTGTTGTTAAGTGTCACTTTAAACATGCTATCACAGTAGTGTATTAAGGAGTAATGATCATCAGTGCCTCAACGTGCTTTGTACTGGAATTACATGTGAAGACAGTAGAAGGAGTGCACTTTCGTATATGAAGAACAATTATTTGTTAGTATCATTTACAGACGCATGTTGAAAGTAAAATGTACGTTTAACTATGGGAGTCAAAGCTGAAGCAAGCGAGATTCTGCTTGCAGTGACGTAACATTCTCTGATTCTTATTAGCTACTAAAGTTAAATGTTATTATTTATTGTACAAATACGGTTAAAAAAGCTTTCTTACCAGCTGGGAAGTTCCTCAGAGGGCACGGCCTCCCAGCTTTCACCCACAGATCCTTCAATTCTTGCCAGAAAGGGGACTCCTGTAGTCGACCCAAATTTTCTCCAAAGTGGTGCACAGTGTAGTAGAATTTCTGTCTGAGCAATTTGAATTTGGACCTCTTCTTCGCAATTCCTGTGAAGCTACTCTGAAGGCCTGCTCATTCGAACGGGGCCCGCATCTCATTACCTCACGGCCAAAGTTATGGTCCAACAGAATCTGGAGAAGGAGGTTAGTCTCAAATGCCAACCAGTATGGCATGGTTCTGCAGTAGATAGATTCACAGCCAGAGAAGATGTGTTATGCTCTGCAAGCAGGCCTCAAAATGCAGGCCAGAAGGTATGAGGGAGCTAAATAAGGGAGTGCATGCAAATTGAAAAACTGCTACAATTATCTGACCAATGGCTGTACGGTAGAATAATGTGGTTTTCAAGGTTAAAGGGGATTCAAAGCACAGGTCCCTTATGTTCTGAAAAGGAGCTATATTGTTATTTTAAGTATTCGGAACTGTACCATTATAAATAGTGGGATTATCTCACAAACAGATTCATAAGGAGGGTATTGTCAATGTAGCATATGCCACCTGCATTTATAAGTAAATATACACCTGGAAAGATAACTGTTTCAAAAGTTTTAGGGAAAAGAAGCTCACTTTAAAACTGTCCTTGGAGTAGGCCTTGGGGTTTTTCTAACTGCTCTGATCAGTACAGGGAGGTAGTGTTCAATAGCAAACTTCTTTTCCTACAACAGAGGCGTGAGCTGCAGAGAGCTGTGTATTGGAAGTCCTAATTGTATTACATAAAAAAAAAGGGATATAGAGGAGCTTGTAAAGCCAGTATAGTAATTTGCATCACAATACACAGAATACCTGTGGCCAATTTCAGTGCAAACCTTCCAGTTCATTTTAATTTGTGGTGAATTACTATTCCTCTGGAAGGATAATTAAGAATTCATTGGTATAGATAATAGAGACAAATAAGCACGTGAATGCAGTCACGTTTCAACTCAGTAGCATTCAGTTATATTTTTATTAAAAATAAAAGTTAATGAAAATATTTATAAACATCGTAGATCAGAAGGGAGATATGAGTTTCATCCGGTAGTTGAGCCAATATTTGTCCTGTAATGAGGGCAACATCTTCTTTTGAAGAAAGGGCTGCTGGAGTGAGTAAGAATGGACCCCACGAATGTAGCCACTTGCTATTTCTTGATTGCATGTGCTCGATCAAATAGGCAACAAACACTCAATGATGGTGTTCACACACAGGCTCTCACATGCATAGACCTAAATGGTCCCCCCCCCCAAAGCCGGAGCCCTGCTACAGAGCCATATGTCACTGCTAAGAAGCATAACTGGGTGCTTAATAACCACAGGACTGCCCTCCACTTCTCCCTCCCCAACGATGCCCATGGAATGAAATCAGTCCACCTAGGGACCACCATCAATGAGTCTCAGTTGCCTATTAGATCGAGCACATGCAATCCAGAAACAGGAAGCGGCTGCATTCGTGGGGTCCATCTTTACTCACTCCAGCAGCCCTTTCTTCCAAACCAGATTTTGCCCTCATTACAGGACAAATATTGGGTCAGCTACAGGATGAAACACATACCTCCCTTCTGAGGAACGATGGTTATAATAATTTTCAGTAACTATTATTTTTAATAAAAATATAAATAAATGCTACTGAATAGAAACGTGACAGCGTTCCCGTGCATGTTTTTCTCTGGTATCTATACCAAGGAAATCTTGCTTTTCCGTCAAGAGGAATATCATTTCACCACAAATTAAGATGAACTGGAAGCTCTGCACTGAAAACGGCTACAGTTATTCTGTCTATTGTGAGGACAATATAAATGGCTTTGCAAGCTCCGCTACATCCCTTTGTAATTTAAAACAATTAGGTCTTCCAAAATACTGCTCTCTTTGGGCCTTTTTACCTGATGATCTTCTTCTATTTACAGTGGCTTCACTCGAGGAAGAGGTCCAGCAACTACGGACACAACGAAACAGAAAGCGCAGACGCCGATGACTTCCTATGGGGTTATATATTAACCTGTTTGTTTGTATTTCTCTTCTGATGCATGCTTTTTGGTTCTTTCTTAGTATTAGTGTTTTTAATATCCTGTCCCTTGTTTGTCTGGTTTTTTAATGCTAAAAGAATTACTGCATTTTTTGTAAAAAGTAATTATATTTCTGTGTGCTAAATATCTATCCAAAGGATAGGAGTTGCACACCTTATTGTGTTCTTTATGTCTTTGCTTTTAAAATCTCTAGAAATTTTGATACTCCATTTTATATGTTTTGTATATGACATTTTCCTTGTTGAAAATCGCAGTAGTGGTCCCCGTTCATCATGCACAGCACCCCTGTGTTTCTGTAAATTAAATGCTTCATGGAGATACAGTACTCGTGCTCTGCACTGTTTTGTTACTAAATTAACTATGGAGATTAAAGGTGTTGACTCGATATTAGATAACAATCCATTGCAACCCCTACTCAGTACGGTACCCTTTTAGGTTCAGACTGCTTAAGCTTAAGAGTTATTACTAAGCATCTTTACATGTGACAATTATCATTATAATCTAACTACAAATTATATGTTTCAGGAACCTACCTTTCTTTGGTATTTACTGGTGGTAACATGTGATTCTGCTGAATGCATGTTTGATTCATGAAAAAAGGCACCTAACTGTCACCTTCTACTTCTACTCCCTTTGGCAGTGGCAGCACTGTTTTGTCCAAATCTTTGATTACAATAATTACTTTGTGAAAGAAAACTATGGTCCCTATACATGATTGATTTGTAGTAGAAGCAAGTGGTTATTGGACCTTTCCCCTTCTGACACTCTCCAATATTTTGGTAATTGGAGTTTCCCCTCCAAAATTACCAACGAAGCACAATTAATGTGGAGTACCTGGGGAGTGAATGATGCATCTCAATTCTGTGGTTGCTTGTGTGATTGGTAACCATGTCTGATACCAAAAGTTCTTGCTGTGCAGTACCTCATTAGTTAGCTGATGCTAAAACGTGATAGAAAGTTTATTAAGCTCTTCCTCCATAATTGTTCATGTTAAATGCAGTGTGCTGAAGCACTTCCACCAGTACTCTAAACTGCATTGTCCTTATTTGCCATTTGATGATGATAATGGATGTAAAACCGCGGATGTGGACGCCAAGTTGTCAAGCAACCTAATAATGAACAGTAAATTTGTTTATGTTCATTGGTTTCAACACAGGATCAAAGGGGTATAATGTGAACAGTTCTCCTTATATTTACCCATACAGGTTACAGATTTGAAGCGTAAGCAGTAAAGGGAAGAGAACTTAACTCAACTGACAAAGTACTTGGAAGCATTTATCCCACATATTAGCAGAAACCCTGCTTTGATGAAGCTAAGAGAAGATGGATTAGTATAATGCCTTTTTTTTCACCAGCAAAAAAGTATTATCACACCATAGCAGCACTGTCACACCTAAATCACAGTACTTGCTGCCCCCCCCGTACTTCATGTGAGCAACGAGAGACTTGAAATTTTGCAGTAAATTTTCTGAATAGAGTCATCTCGCATACGGGCATCTCCACTGTGACAGTACTTCTTGGAGTACTGCATTGCAAACCTAAATATATTTAAGTTCTATGTATCTTTATAGAGGCCACAATGAATATCACAAGCAAGCAGATCAGTAAATGAATGATTACGTTTGTTCCTGAACTTCACTCAAGGAATCTGCTAATGATTGTGCTTCTAACAGCTGTCAAGGATGGGCCTAATAGGTTCGTTTAAATATCAGTTAAAGGTGTAGTTGAATTTCAAATGTAACAAGTACCTGTTATAGAAATGCAGAAAGGTTTCTTTATCAGCTGTACCTATTGATTCCTTCCCAATCGGGGAGAACTGTCACAGAGCAAAGTTCACATAATGTGTACTCTCCACTCCATCCTTTGTACGTTTATATTTAATGGAGATATTTGTAAATGAAGACACACTGAATCTGTTTTGAAAACTTTTTTTATTCTGCATGCAGTAGTAATCATACATAAGTTTTATTTGAAAGAGGGAGGAGTAGGCTGAAGTACCATGCCACATGAATCATTTCCTCAAAAACTGTTCTTCTGCAGTTTATATGTTCGAATCAACCAGTTTCACAGGTTTGCCTCCTGATGTGTGGCGTACAAATTTATAGATTCTTTTGGTCTAAGGGGACCGGAAAAAACAGCTAAAAGCCATCCTAGTACTAGTAATTTCCATCGGTAATATAAACAACTTGGAAAAGAATACCTGTTTTTTTCCTAAGCCTTTTACCAGGACTTCTTCTTGGAGTCCTTGGTGTGCTGGGTATCTCATCCTTCACAATTAGGTATGGGGAGGCGTTTATCTCCCCGGATTTTTCAGAAGAACTCGAACCCCTGTCAGCAAGAAGGATACCGTGGTTCTTTGACGTCTTTCCACTCTTAAGGGACTTGCTGGAGACCGGGGTGCTTTGGGAAACACCCTCCATGGCTTTACCAGCTACAACTTGCTTCTCATCTCCCAAAAGAGACTCAATTTCTGTTTCAGAGTCATCATCGGATTCTGAAACGAGCACATTATTGTAACATTTTTCAAGTTGTCTTTTCATCATCTGATTTTTCCCTGATTTATTCTGGTGTCCTGGGTTGGCATAACCTTTCTCAGAGCTACAGTTACCGTTGGTTTGGATTCCAACGGTGGACTCAGTGGTACTTTTACTCCCTCTCTCTGAGCAACCCCAGTTGTTTCCTGTTATGTAGTCAATAAGCCATACCAGTGTTGTCGATGCCACTCTCATGTTGTTAATCACTTCGTCATGGAACCTTTTCTGCTCTGTCTCTTGCTGAAACCCTCTGCTCCCTGCAGCCATTATTCTCCTTCACCCATGCTACAAACCCGCATAGGGTGTTGTCCAATCTAGCTGCTGCGGATGCCCTTTGTTTCCTCTTCCTAATCAGAGCCAACCTGCTGGCAGGGTCTAGGGTTGCCTCATAGTTGCATGTCTCTCTGCTGTCTGTTGAAAATGAAAGAAAGTGGTTTTAGTCTAGAGGAATAAACACACACCAGTTTTGTGTCATTAGGGCCACTGTGATTTTGCCTAATTGAATGATTTAAGCGCATATGGCACAAGGAAGTAAACGTTTCCTATCTGAAACATAAATGATGGAGCCATATACGTAGTCATAAATGCGTTACTTCTAGGTTTCTATGTGAAAGGAACATTGAGGTAGAGTGTGCTGCTACATGGAGGAACTTCATATGAAATCCAGAATTATAACTGAACACGTACCGAAGTATTGCACATGTATCATAAACACATATGTGTCTCGACATTAAACTTACAGTATATACTTGCACCTTGCTTGTAGGAATTATTTCAAAAAGAGGTTATGTAAACACAAAATTCCACAAAACATAGACCCTGAGGAATGCATTGAGAAAAGATTGACCAAAGTATATGTTGTATATTATCCTCTCATATAGATTATGGTTAAACATATTTCCACCTTCCCCAGGCAGTTCTTATGATGTTCAAGGTTTTTTACATACAGACTGTTTGTTATTTCAGATCCCAATTTAAACAGACCAACAATTAAGGTTGCCCTTACCAGTGCTCCATGAACCAACAGTAGTTAGTGGAAGGGACTCTGCGGATGTTGACGCCTCTGCTCCATCTGTGCTGAAAGTTTCTATTTGAAGCAATATGTAAGACCATTAGCCTGAACAGTTTGCACTGCAGTCCGCTAAGGTTATGGCAGCTATTGACTTTTCTGCCAAGCAATGGAAATCATTTAGGGATATTAATGCGGACCAGATGCAAGTCTTCAATAATTACAGCGGTTCAGGGGTTTCTTACTACTTTGCATCACAAAACAAGTTTATTTTAAGTCCAGTTATTCGCAAATAATCAGTTCTCCAATTATAAATACTTACCCACAACAGACACATCCAAGGGTGCTGCTGAAGAATATATTAGGACGTTGCTTTCATATAGATCTATGGTGACCATCTCCACATTCTCTATAACGATGGAATCTTGTCCTATGGACATGAAAGTGAGGAAAGCTTAAAGGAATTCTTGAGGATTGAACAAATAAAAATACATGTATTATCTATGTTAATATCAATGCTTGATTTATGCTGTAATGCTAGCATACATTCCCCATTGTATTTCTTTACTGACCCTGTACTTAGCTGAAATATTCACTAGCAGTAATAGATTATTCAATACGCCACATGTCTGTGGTGCTAAACATTGCTATTAGTTTATCACTGTTCAGCAGATCTAATGTATTGTCTTGTGACAGTATTACAGAGAATGATTGTTATTTCGCCCCATCACTACACTAGTCATCACTTCGGAAGAATACCTGTGAGTTACCATTGCAGAACATCGGAAGTTTGTTCAGCTGAGAACAATGAATATGTAGATAGGGATAGCTGCCAATGCAGTCATCACAATTTTCATGGTTACCAAAGGAACAAATCCACAGTGGTAATGTATTACTCATTGAATAATAATGTGATGCAAGTACTAGTATTTCTTTGCAATGACAATGTGACGGTTATACGTACCTGATTCCATTTGTGACTCGCTCTCAGTCAGACGCAGTGGGTGGATCGAAGTGTCAGTTCTGAAAATCTGAGCCATCTCATCGTACCAAAGGAATTTCGATCGACCGGAGCCTGATGTATTGTTGTGCAGGACAGCTTGCTTGTAAAGTTTCCTCAAACACTTCGTCTTTGATCGACATTCCTCAGCAAAACGGTGGAATCCCAGTTTAGAAAGTTCTTTGGAGATGACTTTGAAAATCTCATAATTCCTCTTGAGTGAAGACAGGGCATACTTAATTTTCGCCTCTCCCCATACCTTTATTAATGCTGATGTTTCCGCATTACCCCAAATAACGCTCTTTCTATGCGTGATGCTTCCCTGAGTTGACTCCAAGTCATCATCTTCCTCCATTTTATTTTGAGGAAAATAGCAGCTTGGGAGGGATGGGAATCCTATCCTCTAATGAGGAAGCAAATGCTTGCCTGATCTGCAGGCAAGCACCTCTCTTCCTGTTTACAGCAACTCCGAGGTGTGATTTTAGCATAAGAAAGCATCCTCATCAGTTGAACAGAGGCCCTGAGTGATGAGCTTTGGAACTTGCAGTTTCATGCCAGCCAAGCAATTTTTTTTGTAGTACCTTGATCTAAGAGGTGATAGAGAAACAGTTTATAGCATTAACTTTTTGCTTAATAAAATTATTAAATGTATCAATATGGCAGCCAGCCATCTTCAGCCATGATCAGAATTCAACCACTTTATTCTAATTTCTGTTTCGCTCCTTTGCTGATGTCTTCCCAGTTTACGAGTCCAAGGCTGTAAACAGAGAGGAAGATTATGAGCTTCAAGGAACCTGGATATTCCACCCTTCCCCACCAGCATACTCCCCTGCTCCAGCAAGGCACTATTGGTTTAAGCCCCAGGATCCGTGAGACTCTTCCTCCAAGGCATCATTTTCTGGCAGAACTATGGTTTGGGAAAGAGAACCAACAAAGGTTAAGAGAAGAATCCCCAAGCTCTACTTCACCAACTCCCAAGCCTTCTGCCTCTGTATGGGCCATCTTTGGGCCTTTTTACACGACCCCTAAGATCCGCTGGTCCCTTAAATTCAGACCAGAGATCTTGAGGGTTCGTTGCTGTTCTTCCCTCCCCACCTGCTCGGCACTTCTTTGTTCTGTCTGCGGGAGGGGGAGAGGAAAAAAAAGCCTTAGAGACAAAAGAATAAAAGGCTTACCTCCCGGTGTTACGGGAAGTTGCTCCGATCTCCGTTTACTTCCTGGTTCCTCTTTAAGGGGCGGAGGCAAAAGAAAAACAACAGAAAGAAGCGAGGAGACCTCAGGCAGTCTCCGGATCAAATATTTTTCACCATAAAAAAGCAGGTACAAGAAAACTGCTGTGTGGTCACGCTAAGTGGGCGGGGTCGCACTTATTGTCTGCAAACTCCGGAGCTGGTGGGTAAACATTTTTTTCGTCCGGAGCTTGCAGCCATTTGCGGCGGAGCTTAGGGGTCGTGTATAAACGCCCTTTCACTGTAAAGGTGAGGGACAAGACTCTGCCCTATGGCCCAATTTGGCATGAAAATCACTCTGGAAACTAACCTATGGCCCAGACCTGAGCACCAGCTCCAGAAGTTGAGGGTTGCAAGAAAAATTCGGCACTCAACACTCATGAGAACCCTACAAAACAAAACATTCAATCCATTAAAGACAAAAAACAACAATAAAAAATACATCCATTGGAGGGACATTCCACCAACTCCTAAGTCTTATGCCTCTTTATAGTCCAACTTTAACCACTAAGCTGACGGACAAGCCTCGGTCCTATGGGCCTAATCTTGCCTGTAGACCCCTCTCAAAAACTCACCTGTGACCCAGACCCATCACCTACAGCACTTCTCCCACATCAGAAGGCTAGCATAGAAGCAGTAAAAATTAAAGTGGAAACATAAGAACAGCCTACTAAACTGAACTTTTACTTTGATATATAGGGCCTCTTGCAACTCTGCCCCAAGCCTCATCTTTCCGGGAATGGAGTTAAATAAAGGGGCAAAAACTCACCAATTCCAATGCGGAAGAAGCCCTCACGTAGATCCATGTCCTTGAATTCCATTCACGAGACCGAACCACAGAGAAAATCATGCAGGTGCAGCTTTGTAGTAAGACTGGGTGAGTCTTCGAAGAAACCTTTAAAACGGCACATAGAGGGATCTTGCCCTCAAATGGATTCTGAAGAATTAGAAACCGGACGACCAAGGGAATGAGCCATTTATCAGCCAGCTCAAAGATCGATCTGCTCTTCTCACCCTGGAGGTATGATGGTCAGGTGGCACTGCTGAAATGGAGATTGCCTGAATATATTGTGGATAATTCATAGGCAGTAAGGTTCTGGCAGGCCAAGCTAGCCCTAGGAGGTTGGACTGTCTCTGGAGGCAAAAGTATAGAAACCAAGGCTGTCCTCAACAGCCGTGCTTGGCTCCTGCTAAACAAAGCCATGGCTTCTTTTAGGGAGTCAATCCATCTTACACATGTTCTTCTTCTGCTGGCTTCAAATATTCCCAGCATGATTGTGCCATTGTTATTATTATTATTATTATTATTATTATTATTATTATTATTATTATTATTATTATTATTGAGTAGCAGTAGTAGGAGTATCAAAACCTACATGAGTATTAGTAATTTTTATTAATGTTATTAGCCTTACTTATTTTTCTATTATATTAAACACAACTATCCATCTGGCACATCAGAAGAAAACAGGATTCCTCAGAAAAGACAAATCATGCTGTGAAAGCTTGAATGTGGCAGGAAAAGAGGAAGACCAAATATGAGTCTGCATGACTCCCTGAAGGAAGCCATAGGCTTGAGAGGGCAAGAGTTGATCTGGTCTACTGAGTATTTACTGCCTTCGATTCAACCTTTTCGTCTCCAGAGATAGTTCAGGTTCGATCTAATCTTCCTCCTTAGCAAGGTCCCACTCAACGCTCCTTCAGTCAGGCATCCTCAGCAACAGCACACCTCAAAGGCTTGTTTCTTGTATCCATTCTACTCCGCCAGAGTTGTCTTCCCAGGCTCCAAGTTCAGTGCTGTAAACAGAGAGGAACAGAATTAGCTGCAAAGGTCCACACACCCAAACCCACACCCAAACCAACACCCCAGATTGTTCTCTTCTGTTCCAGCATGGTACTTTGATCCAAAAGCAGAGATCTTGCCACAAGATCTGAGACTCTCAACCTCCAAGGCACCATCTTCTGGAAGAACAAACAGGCAGAAACTATGGCAAGAGAAAGAGATACATTGGAGGATAAAATAAGATTTTTTCAACATTCTAATTCAATTCTTGCTAACTCACAAGCCTAACAACTCTTTCTGGGAGACTGTTCACAGCTCAGCTGAGGGAATAGGCTCTTAACTAGGACCAAAGTGGCACGTGGACACCTCTGGAAACTCAACTGCGGCAGAAACCAATCTGTGCCACAGCAGCAAATTAGTCTCAGAGGAGAAGGCATCAAATGAGAGTCACCCTGGACTTTTAAAATGGGCATTCTGCAAGAGAAGATGCGCCCCTGCAGTGACTGTGAGGTTTTCAAGGAGATTGCATGCAGTGCTCTAAAAGAGAAAGGAAAGGAGTGACCCTAGAAGATGCAGAATAAAAGGGTGGGAGCCCATCTTCCCTTCCAACAGCCCTTGCTTCGGTTTGGCTGCCAAAAAGGACTTACTGCTTCACGGAAGAGAGTTTTGGCACAGGAAAGCATCCAGAGATGTCCAGGTACACCCTCCTGCCCCTACCCAGAGATCACCACCTTCCTTGGGGAAGCCTCAGGGGTTACACATATCTAGGAAAATTCCTCCCACTAGGCACAAACATCCTAGAACAGAAAACCACATCAGACTATGCTACTGATAGGCTGAACCTGAACTGTGAAAAGCACACAGAGGCCTATAAACACCTCTTAACAGGAGATTAGTTCACTTCTAACTACTTCTTTGATTTCCATGTGCAACAGCAAAACAGAGCGTGCTGAAGACAACCTCAGCTTCAATGTTCAGAGCTCCGGCAGCCAGCCATCTTCAGCCATGGTCAGAATTCAACCACTTTATTCTAATTTCTGTTTCACTCATTTGCTGATGTCTTCCCAGTTTACGAGTCCAAGGCTGTAAACAGAGAGGAAGATTATGAGCTTCAAGGAACCGGGATATTCCACCCTTCCCCACCAGCATACTCACCTGCTCCAGCAAGGCACTTTTGGTTTAAGCCCCAGGATCCATGAGACTCTTCCTCCAAGGCATCATTTTCCTGGCAGAACTATGGTTTGGGAAAGAGAACCAACAAAGGTTAAGAGAAGAATCCCCAAGCCCTACTTCACCAACCCCCAAGTCTTATGCCTCTGTATGGGCCATCTTTCACCGTAAAGGTGAGGGACAAGACTCTGCCCTATGGCCTAATTTGGCATGTGAACCGCTCTGGAAACTAACCTATGGCCCAGACCCGAGCACCAGCTCCAGAAGTTGAGGGTTGCAAGGAAAATTCGGCACTCAACACTCATGAGAACCCTGCAAAACAAAACATTCAATCCATTAAAGACAAAAACAACAACAATAAAAATACATCCATTGGAGGGACATTCCTCTACACACAATGCTAACTGGGTATACAGAAAGATACTGAGTTCTAATGATTGCAGATTAAGCTCTTGCATTCAGATACTTACAGCCTGGAACGGAGGAGCTGCCCCCAACAGCCAGACTGATAGGTTTACCCTTTGTGCAGAACAAAAAACAGACATACCTTGTTCCTCTGACTCGGTGCACTGGCTCTCCATCATCAGGAGGCTAAGAGAGAAGAGGAGAAGAAGAAAAACGGAAAGTGACAACAGAAGAACACCCAACTAAACCAATCCTCTCCTTTGATCCTTGGATGGTGCCTCCCACAACTCTGCCCAGGAGGCCCATCCCGGAGGGAAGGAAGGCAAAGAAAGAGGAAAACTCACCGAATTCCACTGGAGGAGTAGCTTCCATGCGGAACCACATCCTTGAATTGCATGTGTAACAGAAAAACCTTCAGCTACTATATTGCAGTAGGATTGGTTGAGGATTATCAAGAACCCCAAACAAGGCACATAAAAAGAGAACGTCAGGGAGCTTGCTCCTTTCTGACCCAGCGAAATCTCATTGCCGATAAGAAGCGACAAAGGGAGGAGGAATGTTAGTGGGAAATGCCTTTCTTGTGCTTGGCAGTAAACCTGCAAACAAAGGGAGAGACCATGTTTCAGATATACTTCTGAGCTAATGAAGAACTTGAACAACCATCCCCATCCTCCCTGGTGCCCCATTGCCTGTACTCACCTTTAACTCTTGCATGTGATGCCCCCACATTGCTTTTGAAGAACTGCAACCTTGGCCACTGAGGGGATGGGCCACCCAGCAGCCCCATTAGTAAGCTATCCTTACCCTGGATGTTTGCTGGCCAGTCAGCTCTGCTGAAATGGAAGTTGCCTGAAAGCCCCACTGGCTGTTTGGTGGGCAACTGGGGCTGAGAAGTTGGCCCTAGATTGAATCAAGCTGGAATGGTTTCTGGAGGCAATCATTTCGAGACCAAGGCTGTCCTCAACAGCACAGATTGTCTGCCTGCGCCTTCTTTTAGCAAGTCAATCCACTACATATTTAGCCTTCTCCTGTTGCCTTCAAACTTTCCCAGCATCATGTCTTGTCCAGATAATTCTGTCTTAGCATGATGTGCCCAAAGCGTTGTTGTTGTTATTATTATTATTATTATTATTATTATTATTATTATTATTATTATTATTATTATTATTATTATTATTATTATTATTATTATTATTGTACTTGCTATTAATACTGTTATGATTATTTAGCTTGTTATTGGATTTAACACATCCAGCCATCCTTGGAACATATCATACATAGAGCAGATTTCCTGGGAAAGACCATTACACTGTGAAAGATTGAAGGCTGCTGGAAAAAGGCAAGGCCAAACCCACGATGGATCGATTCTCTGACGGAAGCCGCAGGCTTGGCTTGCAAGAGCTGAGCGGGCCTGTCGAGGACAACCTGAGCTTCAATAATTCTGCCTCCAGAGACTATTGAAGCTTGATTTGATTGAAGGCCAACTTGCTTGTCTTCTTCTTGACATTGCCCTGTTCAGAGCTCTAGCGGTCAGCCATCTTCAGCGACGGTCAGAACTCAACTGCTTTATTTTAATTTCTGTTTCACTCCTTTACGGATTTCTTGCCACCTTATGAGTCGAAGGCTGTAAACAGAGAGAAAAATCATGAGCTTCAAAGAACATGGATCTTCTATCCTTCTCCACCAGCATACTCACCTGCTCCTGCAAGGCACGTTTGATCTAAGCTTCGGTATCCATGAGACTCTTCCTCTACTGATTGCAGACTAAGAGTTCTTGCATTCAGATACTTAACAGCCTGGAATGGCGGAGCTGCCCCCTAGCAGCCAGGCTGATGAGTTGGCTCTTTGTTCAGAACTTAAAACAAACATACCTTGTTCCTCTGACTTAGTGCACTGAATCTCCAACATCAGAAGGCTAATAGAAGAGGAGAAGACGACAAATTGAATGTGACAACACAAGAAGGGCCAACTAAACTGAACCACTTCTTTTATCCTAGGATGGGGGCTCCTGCAACTCTGCCCAGGAGGCCCCTCAAAGAGGAAAGGGAGGCAAATAAAGAAGAAAACTCACCCAATTCCACTGGAGGAGAAGCTTCCAAGCAGAACCACTTCTTTGATTTCCATGTGCAACAGCAAAAGAGAGTGTGCTGAGGACAACCTCAGCTTCAATGTTCAGAGCTCCGGCAGCCAGCCATCTTCAGCCATGGTCAGAATTCAACCGCTTTATTTTAATTTCTGTTTCGCTCCTTTGCTGATGTCTTCCCAGTTTACGAGTCCAAGGCTGTAAATAGAGAGGAATATTATGAGCTTCAAGGAACCGGGATATTCCACCCTTCCCCACCAGCATACTCACCTGCTCCAGCAAGGCACTTTTGGTTTAAGCCCCAGGATCCATGAGACTCTTCCTCCAAGGCATCATTTTCCTGGCAGAACTATATGGGAAAGAGAACCAACAGAGATTAAGAGATGACTCCCAAAATCGTAATTCACATTCCACCAACTCCTAAGTCTTATGCCTCTTTATGGTCCAACTTTAGCCACTAAGCTGACGGAGAAGCCTCTGTCCTATGGGTCTAAGCTTGCCTGTAGACCCCTCTCAAAAACTCACCTGTGATCCAGACCCATCACCTACAGCACTTCTCCCACATCAGAAGGCTAGCATAGAAGCAGCAAAATGAAAGTGGAAACATAAGAACAGCCTACTAAACTGAACTTTTACTTTGATATATAGAGCCTCTTGCAACTCTGCCCCAAGCCTCATCCTTCCGGGAATGAAGTTAAGGGGCAAAAACTCACCAATTCCAATGCGGAAGAAGCCCTCACGTAGATCCATGTCCTTGAATTCCATTCACGAGACCGAACCACAGAGAAAATCATGCAGGTGAAGCTTTGTAGTAAGACTGGGTGAGTCTTCGAAGAAACCTTTAAAATGGCACATAAAGAACAAATGAGGGATCTTGCCTTCAAATGGATTCTGAAGAATTAGAAACCGGACAACCAAGGGAATGAGCCATCTACCAGCCAGCTCAAAGATCCATCTGCTCTTCTCACCCTGGAGGTATGATGGTCAGGTTCGCACTGCTGAAATGGAGATTGCCTGAATATATTGTAGATAATTCATAGGCAGTAAGGTTCTGGCAGGCCAAGCTAGCCCTAGGAGGCTGGACTGTCTCTGGAGGCAAAAGTGTAGAAACCAAGGCTGTCCTCAACAGCCGTGCTTGGCTCCTGCAAAACAAAGCCCATGGCTTCTTTTAGGGAGTCAACCCATCTTACACTTGTTCTTCTCCTGCTGGCTTCAAACATTCCCAGTGTGATTGTGCCATTATTATTATTATTATTATTATTATTATTATTATTATTATTATTATTATTATTATTATTATTATTATTATTATTATTATTATTATTATGGAGTAGCAGTAGTAGGAGTATCAAAACCTACATGAGTATTAGTACTTTTTATTAATGTTATTAGCCTTACTTATTTTTCTATTATATTAAACACAACTATCCATCTGGCACATCAGAAGAAAACAGGATTCCTCGGAAAAGACAAATCATGCTGTGAAAGCTTGAATGTGGCAGGAAAAGAGGAAGACCAAATATGAGTCTGCATGACTCCCTGAAGGAAGCCATAGGCTTGAGAGGGCAAGAGTTGATCTGGTCTACTGAGTATTTACTGCCTTCGATTCAACCTTTTCGTCTCCAGAGATAGTTCAGGTTCGATCTAATCTTCCTCCTTAGCATGGTCCCACTCAACGCTCCTTCAGTCAGGCATCCTCAGCAACAGCACACCTCAAAGGCTTGTTTCTTGTATCCATTCTACTCCGCCAGAGTTGTCTTCCCAGGCTCCAAGTTCAGTGCTGTAAACAGAGAGGAACAGAATTAGCTGCAAAGGTCCACACACCCAAACCCACACCCAAACCAACACCCCAGATTGTTCTCTTCTGTTCCAGCATGGTACTTTGATCCAAAAGCAGAGATCTTGCCACAGGATCTGAGACTCTCAACCTCCAGGGCACCATCTTCTGGCAGAACAAACAAGGAGAAGTATGGCAAGAGAAAGAGATACATTGCAGGATAAAATAAGATTTTTCAACATCCTGATTCAACTCTTGCTAACTCACAAGCCTAACAACTCTTTCTGGGAGACTGTTCACAGCTCAACTGAGGAAATAGGCTCTTAACTAGGACCAAAGTGACACGTGGACACCTCTGGAAACTCAACTGTGGCAGAAACCAATCTGTGCCACAGCAGCAAATTGGTCTCAGAGGAGAAGGCATCAAAATGAGAGTCACCCTGGACTTTTAAAATGGGCATTCTGCAAGAGAAGATGTGCCCCTGCAGTGACTGTGAGGTTTTCAAGGAGATTGCATGCAGTGCTCTAAAAGAGAAAGGAAAGGAGTGACCCTAGAAGATGCAGAATAGAAGGGTGGGAGCCCATCTTCTCTTCCAACAGCCCTTGCTTCGGTTTGGCTGCCGAAAAGGACTTACTGCTTCACGGAAGAGAGTTTTGGCACAGGAAAGCATCCAGAGATGTCCAGGCACGCACTCCTGCCCCTACCCAGAGGTCACCACCTTCCTTGGGGAAGCCTCAGGGGTTACACATATCTAGGAAAATTCCTCCCACTAGGCACAAACATCCTACACAGAAAATCACATCAGACTATACTACTGATAGGCTGAACCTGAACTGTGAAAAGCACACAGAGGCCTATAAACACCTCTTAACAGGAGATTAGCTCATTTATTCTCCCCATGAGAACAAAAAAGCCTACATGACAGATACTTATCATATTAAGGAGCCTTCCAGAAAGCCCATCAGAGGATCCAGAAGCCACATAGCTTGCTGTGTGGTGGCAGTGTTGACAAGACAACCTAAAGGAGAGAGAAAAAGTTGCATGTATTAGAAAGAGCTGCACACTCTCATTGACTGCATACTATGACTGTGAGCGGCTCCTCTGCTCAACTCCCTTTTAAAACCAGAAGCACTGATCACATGATGTGAGCACAAGTTTGATTAATTACCAATCAGCTTGGAAACCCTGCCTACAAAGTTCAGGTTCTGCTTCTTAAAGCAACACCCCAAAAAACATGCTTTTTGTCTACCCTCAGTGTTTGAGACTAGTGTTCTCCTGGTTGCATTCCCTTAAAGTACGGAATTGAGGGATGGAATCACCTGACAAGAGACAGGTGCAGAGGAGAGGGTGTGTTGACCCAAAGGGCATATAAGATCCTGTCAGTTAGGGCTGGGCTTTCTTTTCAACCAGACGCCAAAAGAAAGAGCATCTTATATTTTCTCTTCTTCTCCAGGGCTGCTTTTATTTTCTTAAGGCTTTTCTTTTCTCAGGCTTTTGAACCAAACAGCAAAAAAGACTTCAGTATTGTTTCACAGGTAATATCTAATAGCAGAAAATGAAAAAGCAGACTTTGTCTGCAATTATTAGAATTGTTTTGCTCCAAATTATTAACCAGTTGTTGGTGAAGAAAATAACAAATCAGAGAGGGCATGATTTTTTTTACAAGCTTCTCCTGAGTGTTTATTGCCACTTTTTCATTGGAATCCTCAACTTTTAGCTCTGGTGTTTGGCAGTTCATGTTTCTTCCCTTTCAGTGTGAGTTCTTTTTAACCTTTGGTTACTCTTTCTATTGTTATGAGTAAGGCATAGAGATTGGTTGCTTAGTGTAAAGAGTTTAATGCATGAAGGGGATCTCAATTTTAACATTGCCTATACAATAATTTCTTCCAGCTGTAATGAAAAGCAATGGTTAGTCTCAGAATAATGGGTAAGGTTCCTGGGAGAACCATCTTAGCAGTCTTTTCTTCTTATTTGCTTTTGAAATGGGTGTACAAAATAGAAATGGGCACAAAATGAAAAGATAGTGTTTTGTTCTGTTTCTTCAGTAGTTTCATTACTAACAATTTTTAAAATAATTAGCATCTTGCTGACTCAATTATAATAATTTCTTCATAGGGGCACCCCTTTTGGATTTTAATAACCCAGCCTCCTCAACCCCAAAGCTCTCTAGATTTCAGGGGCTTACAGGGAAGAATCCAAAGAAGCTAGCCTGTGATTTTGTTGCTGATACCTGGCTGTAATACCTACTTTAACATGTACTTACAGTGTACATGTATAAAATATGTACTTGAAAATAGTTGTGATATTGCATACCAGCAATATAGGGATTAATTTAAGTAGCTTAACCTATATTGACCCATATATTGCTTGCACATGCCATTCACATTCTGGCAGTTAGCTATGGGCATACCCTTTGGAGCTTAATAACTCAGCCTCCTGAACCCAAAACCTCTCCAAATTTCGGGGGCTTACAGGGAAGAGTCCAAGAAGTTAGTCCGTGATTTTGGTGCTGATACATGGCTGCAATACCTATTTTATAGTGCATTAATAACAGAAAAAACTGTTTTACAAGAGTTTCAAGTTGTAGGCCACCGAATAACCTTTTATGAAGTGTCTTCTCAGCTCTTGCAAAATCAAACCTGTAGCTTCTTTCAGACAGTCAATCCATTTTGTATTTTCCCCCTCTTTTCCTGCTATCTTCAACCTTTTCAAGCATGATGGCGCTTCCTAGGGAATCCAATTTAATTCTGAGTGGATGCATGGGAACGATTAATGCTAACAACATATTAATAAAAATAACATATATTGATGGTGTGGTAAATGACTGTGATATTAAAAGTTTTAATAGGAAGATATTATAAATAAAAATATTTCCAGCATAACGCGAGAAGGCAGGATTATCATTGGGGAAAAATGCTGGGAAAGTTTGAAAGCAGCAGGAGAAAGAGACCAAATATGAGATGGATTGACTTCCTAAAAGAAGCCTCTGGCATTGGTGTGCATTTCTCCCTTCCCCACCTCACCCTACCCTCCTCACCAGAGTGGTGAGGTGCTGGTGGAGGCGCTGCCAGTCTGGCTTGACATCATTAAAAGCCACAAAGGGAAAGTGGTAATTTTACAGCGTAAATGATTGAACTGCTTTATAGTATTATCAGTTTTTGAAAATTGCTTTTAAAATATTTCCATAAGCAGAAGCTAAGAATGAGCTGTTAGGAACAAGTTGAATGCTTCTTTCACACTGAAGTCTAAGGCATGGTTCAAAGTGGCAGAATTACACCTGTTCTATGGGTTGGATGGAGGTAAATGCTGGAGATAGCATTCTGATTGGCCAGAATGCTATCCTATGCAAATAACTCCTTCAGACATCACGGAAATTATAAAAAAGGAGCAACATCAGAAGTTTTTTGGGTTAAAAAAACAGTAGTTCAGGGATATGAATCTGAGCCATGATTGTTCCAATTGCTTCTGACAAAGAAAATGCAGCTAAAGTGAAAGGCTACCATTGTACCATAATAAAGGTAAAGGTTCCTCACACACATGATTGCTAGTTGTGTCCAACTCTTGGGGCCATTGAGGACAGTTCTTGTCTTTCTATATCATGAAGTTGCTGACTAAGAGCGTGCAAGGCCTGTTGTTGTCCTAGTAGTAAGATGGCATCAAGGGGCATTCCAATAGATCTAATTTTGCCTTGGATTATACGCGCCCACTTACTAATATATGAGTCGGATAGCAAATAGTAAATATATCCCAGTTCTGCCTGAAAGTGGATTCTCAACCAGTATGTTTTTTGGGTGTTGCTTTAAGAAGCAGAACCTGAACTTTATAGGCAGGGTTTCCAAGCTGATTGGTAATTAATCAAACTTGTGCTCAGGTCATGTGATAAGTGCTTCTGGTTTTAAAAGGGAGTTGAGCAGAGGAGCCGCTCACAGTCATAGTATGCAGTCAATGAGAGTGTGCAGCTCTTTCTAATACATGCAACTTTTTCTCTCTCCTTTAGGTTGTCTTGTCAACACTGCCACCACACAGCAAGCTATGTGGCTTCTGGATCCTCTGATGGGCTTTCTGGAAGGCTCCTTATGATAAGTATCTGTCATGTAGGCTTTTTGTTCTCATGGGGAGAATAAATGAACTAATCTCCTGTTAAGAGGTGTTTATAGGCCTCTGTGTGCTTTTCACAGTTCAGGTTCAGCCTATCAGTAGCATAGTCTGATGTGGTTTTCTGTTCTAGGATGTTTGTGCATAGTGGGAGGAATTTTCCTAGATATGTAACCCCTGAGGCTTCCCCAAGGAAGGTGGTGATCTCTGGCTAGGGGCAGGAGGGTCTACCTGGACATCTCTGGATGCTTTCCTGTGCCAGAACTCTATTCCGTGAAGCAGTAAGTCCTTTTCGGCAGCCAAACCGAAGCAAGGGCTGTTAGAAGAGAAGATGGGCTCCCACCCTTCTATTCTGCATCCTCTAGGGTCACTCCTTTCCTTTCTCTTTTAGAGCACTGCATGCAATGTCCTTGAAAACCTCACAGTCACTGCAGGGGCGCATCTTCTCTTGCAGAATGCCCATTTTAAAAGTCCAGGGTGACTCTCATTTTGATGCCTTCTCCTCTGAGACCAATGTGCTGCTGTGGCACAGATTGGTTTCTGCCACGGTTGAGTTTCCAGAGGTGTCCACGTGCCACTTTGGTCCTAGTTAAGAGCCTATTCCCTCAGCTGAGCTGTGAACAGTCTCCCAGAAAGAGTTGTTAGGCTTGTGAGTTAAAAAGAGTTGAATTAGGATGTTGAAAAATCTTATTTTATCCTCCAATGTATCTCTTTCTCTTGCCATAGTTTCTGCCTGTTTGTTCTGCCAGAAGATGGTGCCTTGGAGGTTGAGAGTCTCAGATCCTGTGGCAAGATCTCTACTTTTGGATCAAAGTACCATGCTGGAACAGAAGAGAACAATCTGGGGTGTTGGTTTGGGTGTGGGTGTGGGTGTGTGGACCTTTGCAGCTAATTCTGTTCCTCTCTGTTTACAGCACTGAACATGGAGCCTGGGAAGACAACTCTGGCGGAGTAGAATGGATACAAGAAACAAGCCTTTGAGGTGTGCTGTTGCTGAGGATGCCTGACTGAAGGAGCGTTGAGTGGGACCATGCTAAGGAGGAAGATTAGATCGAACCTGAACTATCTCTGGAGACGAAAAGGTTGAATCTAAGGCAATACTCAGTAGACCAGATCAACTCTTGCACTTTCAAGCCTATGGCTTCCTTCAGGGAGTCATGCAGACTCATATTTGGTCTTCCTCTTTTCCTGCCACATTCAAGCTTTCACAGCATGATTTGTCTTTTCCGAGGAATCCTGTTTTCTTCTGATGTGCCAGATGGATAGTTGTGTTTAATATAATAGAAAAATAAGTAAGGCTAATAACATTAATAAAAATTACTAATACTCATGTAGGTTTTGATACTCCTACTACTGCGACTCCACAATAATAATAATAATAATAATAATAATAATAATAATAATAATAATAATAATAATAATAATAATGGCACAATCATGCTGGGAATGTTTGAAGCCAGCAGGAGAAGAACAAGTGTAAGATGGGTTGACTCCCTAAAAGTAGACATGGGCTTTGTTTTGCAGGAGCTAAGCACGGCTGTTGAGGTCTTACTACAAAGTGCCTTGCTGGAGCAGGTGAGTATGCTGGTGGGGAAGGGTGGAATATCCCGGTTCCTTGAAGCTCATAATCTTCCTCTCTATTTACAGCCTTGGACTCGTAAACTGGGAAGACATCAGCAAAGGAGCGAAACAGAAATTAGAATAAAGTGGTTGAATTCTGACCATGGCTGAAGATGGCTGGCTGCCGGAGCTGTGAACATTGAAGCTGAGGTTTTCCTCAGCACGCTCTGTTTTGCTGTTGCACATGGAAATCAAAGAAGTGGTTCTGCTTGGAAGCTTCTCCTCCAGTGGAATTGGGTGAGTTTTCTTCTTTATTTGCCTCTCTTTCCTCCTTGAGGGGCCTCCTGGTCAGAGTTGCAGGAGCCCCCATCTTAGGATAAGAGAAGTGGTTCACTTTAGTTGGCCGTTCTTGTGTTACCACATTCAATTTGTCATCTTCTCCTCTTCTCTGTTAGCCTTCTGATGTTGGAGAGCCAGTGCACCAAGTCAGAGGAACAAGGTATGTTTGTTTTAAGTTCTGAACAAAGAGCCAACTCATCAGCCTGGCTGCTAGGGGGCAGCTCCGCCATTCCAGGCTGTAAGTATCTGAATGCAAGAACTCTTAGTCTGCAATCACTAGAGGAAGAGTCTCATGGATACTGAAGCTTAGATCAAAAGCGCCTTGCAGGAGCAGGTGAGTATGCTGGTGGGAAAGGATAGAAGAACGATATTCTTTGAAGCTCATGATTTTTCTCTCTGTTTACAGCCTTCGACTCATAAGGTGGGAAGAAATCCGTAAAGGAGTGAAACAGAAATTAAAATAAAGCAGTTGAGTTCTGACCGTGGCTGAAGATGGCTGACCGCTGGAGCTCTGAACAGGACAATGTCAAGAAGAAGACAAGCAAGTTGGCCTTCAATCAAATCAAGCCTCAATAGTCTCTGGAGGCAGAATTATTGAAGCTCAGGTTGTCCTCGACAGGCCTGCTCAGCTCTTGCAAGCCAAGCCTGGGGCTTCCGTCAGAGAATCGATCCATCGTGGGTTTGGCCTTGCTCTTTTCCAGCAGCCTTCAATCTTTCACAGTGTAATGGTCTTTCCCAGGAAATCTGCTCTATGTATGATATGCTCCAAGGATGGATGGATGTGTTAAATCCAATAACAAGCTAAATAATCATAACAGTATTAATAGCAAGTACTAGAACAGTAATAATAATAATAATAATAATAATAATAATAATAATAATAATAATAATAATAATAATAATAATAATAATAATAATAATAATGGCACAATCACGCTGGGAATGTTTGAAGCCAGCAGGAGAATAACAAGTGTAAGATGGGTTGACTCCTTAAAAGTAGCCATGGGCTTTGTTTTGCAGGAGCCAAGCACGGCTGTTGAGGACAGCCTTGGTTTCTACACTTTTGCCTCCAGAGACAGTCCAGCCTCCTAGGGCTAGCTTGGCCTGCCAGAACCTTACTGCCTATGAATTATCCACAATATAATCAGGCAATCTCCATTTCAGCAGTGCCACCTGACCATCATACCTCCAGGGTGAGAAGAGCAGAATGATCTTTGAGCTGGCTGGTAGATGGCTCATTCCCTTGGTCGTCCGGTTTCTAATTCTTCAGAATCCATTTGAGGGCAAGATCCCTCTATGTGCCATTTTAAAGGTTTCTTCGAAGACTCACCCAGTCTTACTACAAAGTTGCACCTGCAGGATTTTCTCTGTGGTTCGGTCTGGTGAATGGAATTCAAGGACATGGATCTACGTGAGGGCTTCTTCCGCATTGGAATTGGTGAGTTTCTGCCCCTTTATTTAACTCCATTCCTGGAAGGATGAGGCTTGGGGCAGAGTTGTAAGAGGCCCTATATATCAAAGTAAAAGTTCAGTTGAGTAGGCTGTTCTTATGTTTCCACTTTCATTTTTGCTGTTTCTATGCTAGCCTTCTGATGTGGGAGAAGTGCTGTAGGTGATGGGTCTGGGTCACAGGTGAGTTTTTGAGAGGGGTCTACAGGCAAGATTAGGCCCATAGGACAGAGGCTTGTCCGTCAGCTTAAATTGGACCATAAAGAGGCATAAGACTTAGGAGTTGGTGGAATGTGAATTTTGATTTTGGGAGTCTTCTCTTAACCTTTGTTGGTTCTCTTTCCCAAACCATAGTTCTGCCAGAAAATGATGCCTTGGAGGAAGAGTCTCACGGATCCTGGGGCTTAAACCAAAAGTGCCTTGCTGGAGCAGGGGAGTATGCTGGTGGGGAAGGGTGGAATATCCAGGTTCCTTGAAGCTCATAATCTTCCTCTCTGTTTACAGCCTTGGACTCGTAAACTGGGAAGAAAGGAGTGAAACAGAAATTAGAATAAAGTGGTTGGATTCTGACCATGGCTGAAAATGGCTGGCTGCCGGAGCTGTGAACATTGAAGCTGAGGTTGTCCCCAGCACGCTCTGTTTTGCTGTTGCACATGGAATTCAAAGAAGTGGTTCTGCTTGGAAGCTTCTTCTCCAGTGGAATTGGGTGAGTTTTCTTCTTTATTTGCCTCCCTTTCCTCCTTGAGGGGCCTCCTGGGCAGAGTTGCAGGAGCCCCCATCCTAGGATAAAAGAAGTGGTTCAGTTTTGTTGGCCGTTCTTGTGTTGCCACATTCAATTTGTCATCTTCTCCTCTGTTAGCCTTCTGATGTTGGAGAGCCAGTGCACCAAGTCAGAGGAACAAGGTATGTTTGTTTTAAGTTCTGAACAAAGAGCCAACTCATCAGCCTGGCTGCTAGGGGGCAGCTCCGCCATTCCAGGCTGTAAGTATCTGAATGCAAGAACTCTTAGTCTGCAATCACTAGAGGAAGAGTCTCATGGATACTGAAGCTTAGATCAAAAGCGCCTTGCAGGAGCAGGTGAGTATGCTGGTTGGAAAGGATAGAAGAACCATATTCTTTGAAGCTCATGATTTTTCTCTCTGTTTACAGCCTTCGACTCATAAGGTGGGAAGAAATCCGTAAAGGAGTGAAACAGAAATTAAAATAAAGCAGTTGAGTTCTGACCGTGGCTGAAGATGGCTGACCGCTGGAGCTCTGAACAGGACAATGTCAAGAAGAAGACAAGCAAGTTGGCCTTCAATCAAA
Organism: Phrynocephalus vlangalii; assembly: GCA_037367305.1. Classification (NCBI taxonomy): domain Eukaryota; kingdom Metazoa; phylum Chordata; class Lepidosauria; order Squamata; family Agamidae; genus Phrynocephalus; species Phrynocephalus vlangalii. The sequence goes on along the minus strand of JAWVWN010003228.1, from coordinate 3,981 downwards.
TCAAGCCTCAATAGTCTCTGGAGGCAGAATTATTGAAGCTCAGGTTGTCCTCGACAGGCCTGCTCAGCTCTTGCAAGCCAAGCCTGGGGCTTCCGTCAGAGAATCGATCCATCGTGGGTTTGGCCTTGCCCTTTTCCAGCAGCCTTCAATCTTTCACAGTGTAATGGTCTTTCCCAGGAAATCTGCTCTATGTATGATATGCTCCAAGGATGGCTGGATGTGTTAAATCCAATAACAAGCTAAATAATCATAACAGTATTAATAGCAAGTACTATAATAATAATAATAATAATAATAAATAATAATAATAATAATAATAATAATAATAATAATAATAATAATAATAATAATAATAATAATAATAATAATAATAATAATAATAATAATAACAACAACAACGCTTTGGGCACATCATGCTAAGACAGAATTATCTGGACAAGACATGATGCTGGGAAAGTTTGAAGGCAACAGGAGAAGGCTAAATATGTAGTGGATTGACTTGCTAAAAGAAGGCGCAGGCAGACAATCTGTGCTGTTGAGGACAGCCTTGGTCTCGAAATGATTGCCTCCAGAAACCATTCCAGCTTGATTCAATCTAGGGCCAACTTCTCAGCCCCAGTTGCCCACCAAACAGCCAGTGGGGCTTTCAGGCAACTTCCATTTCAGCAGAGCTGACTGGCCAGCAAACATCCAGGGTAAGGATAGCTTACTAATGGGGCTGCTGGGTGGCCCATCCCCTCAGTGGCCAAGGTTGCAGTTCTTCAAAAGCAATGTGGGGGCATCACATGCAAGAGTTAAAGGTGAGTACAGGCAATGGGGCACCAGGGAGGATGGGGATGGTTGTTCAAGTTCTTCATTAGCTCAGAAGTATATCTGAAACATGGTCTCTCCCTTTGTTTGCAGGTTTACTGCCAAGCACAAGAAAGGCATTTCCCACTAACATTCCTCCTCCCTTTGTCGCTTCTTATCGGCAATGAGATTTCGCTGGGTCAGAAAGGAGCAAGCTCCCTGACGTTCTCTTTTTATGTGCCTTGTTTGGGGTTCTTGATAATCCTCAACCAATCCTACTGCAATATAGTAGCTGAAGGTTTTTCTGTTACACATGCAATTCAAGGATGTGGTTCCACATGGAAGCTACTCCTCCAGTGGAATTGGGTGAGTTTTCCTCTTTCTTTGCCTTCCTTCCCTCCGGGATGGGCCTCCTGGGCAGAGTTGTGGGAGGCACCATCCAAGGATCAAAGGAGAGGATTGGTTTAGTTGGTTTAGTTGGGTGTTTTTTGTTCTGCACAAAGGGTAAACTTATCAGTCTGACTGTTGGGGACAGCTCCTCTGTTCGAGGCTGTAAGTATCTGAATGCAAGAGCTTAATCTGCAATCATTAGAACTCAGTATCTTTCTGTATACCCAGGTAGCATTGTGTGTAGAGGAATGTCCCTCCAATTGATTTATTTTTTATTGGTTTTTTTTGTCTTTAATGGATTGAATGTTTTATTTTGCAAGGTTCTCATGAGTGTTGAGTGCCGAATTTTTCTTGCAACCCTCAACTTCTGGAGCTGGTGCTCGGTGCCTTGCTGGATCAGGGGAGTATGCTGGTGGGGAAGGGTGGAATATCCAGGTTCCTTGAAGCTCATAATCTTCCTCTCTGTTTACAACCTTGGAGTCATAAACTGTGAAGACATCAGCAAAGGAGCGAAACAGAAATTAGAATAAAGTGGTTGAATTCTGACCATGGCTGAAGATGGCTGGCTGCCGGAGCTCTGAACATTGAAGCTGAGGTTGTCCCCAGCACGCTCTGTTTTGCTGTTGCACATGGAATTCAAAGAAGTGGTTCTGCTTGGAAGCTTCTCCTCCAGTGGAATTGGGTGAGTTTTCTTCTTTATTTGCCTCCCTTTCCTCCTTGAGGGGCCTCCTGGGCAGATTTGCAGGAGCCCCCATCCTAGGATAAAAGAAGTGGTTCAATTTTGTTGGCCGTTCTTGTGTTGCCACATTCAATTTGTCATCTTCTCCTCTTCTCTGTTAGCCTCCTGATGTTGGAGAGCCAGTGCACCAGTCAGAGGAACAAGGTATGTTTGTTTTAAGTTCTGAACAAAGAGCCAACTCATCAGCCTGGCTGCTAGGGGGCAGCTCCGCCATTCCAGGCTGTAAGTATCTGAATGCAAGAACTCTTAATGGCTCTGGCCATCTTGGTGGGCAAGCTGGACTGAGAACTAGATTGGGGAATATGCCCCTTTTGACTCTGCTGGGCCTCTTGGTGTCTTTTGACACATTGACACATATCATTCTGGGCCATCTCTCTCAGAGATACTGTTTCACAGTGGCCCAGGTCCTTCCTGAAAGTGCAAGCTCAGAAGATGATACATAAGGGACTTTTGCTTGACCGCCTGGCCGTGGGCTTTTAGGGTCCCCTGGGGTTCTTCTCCAGCTCAGTGCTATTGAACCCATATATGAAACTGCTGGGATTGATTTCCTGGTGTTTGGGGCTTTGTTGCCACCTGTATGTTAATGGTATCTTACTCTATCTTTCCTTTCCTAACAACTCTAAGGAAACCATTTCAGTTCTAGTCTGGTCTCTGATGTCAGTAATGGAGTTAATGAATGTAAATGAACTGAAGCTTAATGTGCACAAGACAGAGGCGCTCCTTGTCAGTCAAAGGGTACCTTGGGGGTTGGGCTTCCACTCCCTCTGAAAACTGAGAAATACCTCTCTCACAGCTGAGGAGGAATCTTAGAGCAATAGTCACTTAAGGCAAAGCTGTTGTCTTAAAGTGAAGCAGATTTGGAGAGACAACTGAATTTGCTCTTGGAATCTCAAAGCTGACTGATGTGTGGCGTCCTAGTAAGTGGAGGTCCAGGTACTCTTCCTTGAATGACAGCCATCCGGAAAACTTGGGGACTATTTTTATGTGTACATTCCTTTCGAAATCCCCAACAACCAGCACATACAGTGTCCATATGCTCTAATCTGAAATAAACTTAGTGCAGCAACAGCTGTGATTCTAACCCTCAAGGTTCATCTTTTTTTCCCTGTGTCTCCTTGATAATCTATTCATTATTACTCAAACTTTAAGCTCCATGTACAGAAGATCATTAATCATAGATATAATTTAATGACAGCAGGGTCATGTTCCACTAACTAAGTACACCTTGTTTGCCTCAAAATGCTAATGGCTTCTCTGCAACATTAATGAGGGACAATTGATATTAAGCCTAATAATCATGTGTCGCCTATTTAACAGTTTTATTCATACAAACTAGGTACTTGGGTTACAGCTAAACACAGTTGAAATTTAATTATGTAAAAAGCATATCTAGGAAGCATTCTCACAAAACATTTCTCAGATGTGTGATGGAGTAGGAAAAATGTGATGCTGGTGGTTCTTGAGAGAAAACAGCATTGACTTAAAATTCATACGTATCAGGGACTGGACTTACCAACTGTCACACACACCAAGAATACATGAGAAAAGCTGATCTGGATGCTGTTTCTTCTGCTCCTCAGTTGCTTCTCCATATTTGCTGAAATCATCTTGGTGTAACCTTAGGAAGCCAATTGACTCACATTCATCATCAGAGACATTGTAAACTGTATGCTCAGCCACACAGCTCTGCCTGCAAAAGACATCTGTAGTGGGTTTTTTTAAAACCTTGGGACTAGTCTATTCCAAAAGTTAAGCTGTTTGTGTTGTATTAGCATAACCAAGAAAGTGGATTTGAAGCACTAAGATCTTGGTTTGTACATTGATGTCTACAAGCACCTATCATGTCATGCAATACCGCATGAGTCTCTTGTGCAGATGATAACAAAGAAGCAGGCAAGGAAGTTCACAGATGTGTTCCATGGTGTCTGTATGTTCCAGATCAGGAGATGGAAGCTCACAGCATGGAATTCAGGTGGGTCCTGATAAAGTAATTAATTTGTAGCTGAACCTCAGATAATAACATCTGCACCTCTTCCTACTCATATTTAGTTAGTAGTTCTTTA
>JAWVWN010003227.1:0-23427 GCA_037367305.1 Phrynocephalus vlangalii | reverse complement strand
CCGTTCACGCTGAAACGCGAGGTGCTCCAAAAGGGATCGGTTTGGGGCCACTATCTAGTCAAGAAGTGTCTGAAAAGAATGGGGTCTCTCACCGGTAATGGGGTCACAGCAGGGACAGCCTGTCAGTTAGATGTTCAGCAGGCCATAAACAGACAGGGCAAGCAACAGGGCAGTAGAAAGGACAGAAGGGGGCAGCTATGGGGTTGCTTTTTTAAATGACAGTCAATGCCTCTCATTTTTTAAAAAAGAGTCCTGATGAATCAACAAACCAGTTCATAGTTCTTTGGTTAATGGGGTTCAAATTTGTGGTTCTCCAACTTGATTAACCACAACCAAGACTAAACCATCATTTTGGTGTTTTCCCCTATATTGACACCAGACACACCTCCTTGGATACTGGCCACAGCTGTCATTTCCAGACCTGAGCAGACACAGATGACTTCCTCCTGTAAATGCCCAGCAAAGCTGTGATAGCAGCAATATTGTTCTCCTTACCAAACTTGTGCAGTTCTAGCATCCCCATGTCTCATCTCTGACTCAGCATTGTACGTTCCACAGTGTGAACCAACTTATTCCTATTTGCTAGACAAAGCACTAGAAAGCTAATTTTACTCTGCTTCTTTCCCAAGCAGAGTTTTTATAAGTAGTTAAAGAAGCAAATTCTGATTAAAATGCTGCCCAGTTCTTTCCACCCTACTTGTCTCTGAGCCATTGGATCAATAGACCGGGGGGGGGGGACTGTGGTTCTTCCTTTGAAACAAATGGAAATATTTAGACTATCCTTTCAGAACATTGCCACAGGCAAAATAATTTTGTTTTCCCATAATGGCGAATACAATAGCTCTTTTAGGCTAAAGTGAAAACCTACAGCACTAAAAGCTAGATCGAAATGATGTATGTTACAACAAAGGAATGTATTCGCTTGTAACAGTAAATGGGGAAGGCACGTGATTTAACTCAAGCTATAATCCCATGAAAATATTGAGTCTACTTCATAGGTGGCCTGTGTTCTCAGTAAGGAAGGTGGGCTGACCTCCATCTGTGGTGGTGAAGTCTCTCTCTGTTCAAGCCATGATGACTCATCCAATAGATACATCTATACATCAGTGAATAATTAATTCAAAATATGTTTACCCCTTAAAGGGACTCAGGATGACTTATACCATTAAAATACCATATTAAGGCCATAAGAAGTGGTGACAGCTGTCAGTCTTGGGAACAAGGGTATCAATGGCTATCTATCATTATGGATGCCTAATAGACATGGGCACGACTCGGCGAAATTGTCGTTTCCGTTTTCGGTTTATTGTTTCCGTTACGTAACGGAACTCGAACCGAAAAAAAGAAAAATTTGGTCGGGTTTTCATTTCTCGTTTGTGGCATTGCGGCGATCGCGCAATGCGAAGCACAGAAAAAGTTTTTAAAAGTTTTTTTAAAAAAACCCGACTCCCGGCCAAAAAGCAGGCAAAAATATGCCAGAGGGGTGGTTTCTGGTGGTCCCCCAGCCTTTCCCCCCTCTTCTCCTGTCCTGGGCTGCTTGCACCAGGCCTGGGGGGGGGTTATCCTCGTCGTCTCGCCATGCCATGTGTGGTGGGGATCCAAAATGGCGACCAGCATTTTTTCTTCTGAAATCGTGGTCAAAACACACACCAAATCACCACAGAAACATGTGAAATTTATTTATTTTAAATGCCTGAATTTTTATAGTAGCAGCACTGGGTTTTTAATAGCAATAAAACGTCATATTGATTTTATTTTTTTTATTTATTTTATATATTTTTAGACCTGCCCATTTGGGCTGGGCATGGGATGGGACCATGCAAATTGTTTGAACCATTCCACCAATGGCATCGCCAATTTTTGACTGACACTTCTAGATGTCTCGAGGCATAAAAAGCCAAGGCACCTTCCAGAAATCGCAGTTGGGTGTATGGATGTGGTTGGGGGAGGAGGCTGGCTGCTGGTGCTGGTGTGATCCGATCGAGATTGAGGAGGAGGCTGGGCTTTGGGATTTAAGTTAGCAGCAGGGAGGGAATTGAATTTAGAAAATAATTTCTTTTACCCTGCAGCTTTTGTCTGCTGAAGGGAATAGCAGTTTATTCTTTATTTCTTCTCTGGCAGTTTGGAGGATATTTTTCTTTTTCTTTTTCTTTTTTCAAAACCCACCCAAGAGTTTTTTTTTATTTTATTTTTATTATGTTTTTTTTTATTGAGGAAGTAACAGCATATATTTCCAGTCTTCACATGTTTCCAAAACATTACATCACCTTTAGTCCCTTCCCCCATTAACCCTCCCCCCTCAGCTAGCAAAATTCACTATCCTTTCATGTTGAACATTATTAAGGCATGAGGGAATGGGTCCTAGCCCATTTCTCGTTCTCAGGCTTCCCTTTTATCCAATTTATATATTTCTCCCACTCCTTAAAATTTCCCTATTTCCCTTCTATGTTTTCTTCTTGCATAATTGTACCCAAATTTAAATTTTGAAAAAATTCATGTATATAATTTTTCCCATTTATCATATTTCCATTTCCTTTGCCCTTCCATCCACCCGTTAGTACCATTATAGCTGCTGCTATTCCATAGTAGACAATCGTTTTTTACGTTTCTCCATTGTTTTCTCTATCTACTAACCCTATGAAAATATAGTCTATTTTTAGTTCAATCCTTTTCTTTGTAATTTCTGATAACCAATTTTACTTTCCTCCAATATGTTTGTATTTTCTCTGCAGTTCCATATCAGTGTGCAAAAGTACCTTTTTTTTTTTTTAAAAATGCAACTTTTTTGGGTGATATGTTATTATTTATTCTATTTAATTTCTGTGGGGTATAATACCATTTATCAATATCTTCAATTGCATACCCTTTAATTTTTTCCAATTTTACCTCTCTTATCCCCCTTAATATAGCCTGAATTTTTTCTGTTTTTTAAATCCATATCCCCTTTCCCCCAATTATATTTAATTAAATTTTCATTCTGATTTCCCAATCTGACCAAATATCTATAGATCTCTCCTGCTCCGACCTTTTTTTCTTCATATTTCTTATACACCCACTTCCCATTGTCTATCTTCTTTTCCCTTAAAGAAGGGAACCATTAAACATATCTCCTTTTCATACTTTCTCTGCCACCATCCATTTTTGGGATTCCCTAATATCCCTTTAATTTATTTATCCCCCCTCCTGTTGACATTAATTCATGCATATCTTTGATTTTATAATATCCTTTCTCTTTTAGATTCTTTATATCTTTTTGTGACAAAATTTTCCCCCTCTTTATTAAACTGTTCTAAGGGGCCCCAATTCGATTTTCCACCTAATTTCATCCTCTTTATTAAAATCTCCATTGTTACTTGCCTTGGTCCCCTTTAAATTTTTTTCAATATCTTTTATCTCTATCAAATATCCCTAAATAACCTGCTGAGTTTTTATTGCATCTTCTACTCTTTTCCATTTGGGTGTGGGGTATTCCTCCACCTTCATTGCCCATTTTAATTGGAAGGCCTTTTATAATACTTTTTCCAAAAGAGGGCATACTCCCCTCCTCCTTCTTTTTTTTTGCATATAGGATTTTATGTTTAATTCTTTGATTTTTCTTGCCAAAAGCCCATTTCCTTAATGATGTGTCCCATTTCTTAATATCTTTTCTGAAAGTAATATTGGGAGAACCTGAAATAAATATAACAGTTTTGAAACTAAAAGATTTTCAAAGCCCTAATTTTTGACATATTCCCATTTTTTTATCTTTCCACCCTTTATTATTTTTCTGGGTCTTTTTCTCCAATTTTGTTATAATTTTCCTCCCCTAGTTTTTTCCCAATTTTTTGTTAATACCACTCCTAAATAAATCATTTTTTTTCACCATTCCCCATTTTCATTTGTAATTTAATTGATCTTGCTCCTTCCTAGGAACGTTTAGAAACAATAATTTCTGATTTTTGTAAATTTACTTCTAATCCTGATATTTTTTCAAATTTCTTTAATATATTAATCAGGGGCCCGCCGCTTCTAATGGGTTAGTCAATATTAAAATTTAAAACATCCGCAAAAATGTTTTAAATTTAATTTTCCCCTTTTCCTATTTTATAAACCCCTTTTATTTGAGCACATTCTCTCAAATTTTGGGCCAATGGTTCCATCGCTAATGCAAATAATGGGGGGCGTGGGGTAAAGAGCATCCCTGCTTTGTACCTCTTTCGACTTTAAACTTTTCTGTTAATGATCCATTTATTCTTACCCTTGCAAAGTTTTTTTTATAAATTTCCTTTTCTGCATTTGCATAGGGACCTATAATATCCATCTGTTTTTTAAAAACTTTAATAGATACTCTCTTTCTACCGAGTCAAAAGCTTGTTAATATCCAATTTTACCATTGTTACTTTACTTTGTTTCCTCTTGGCATCTGCCATTTAAATTTATTACTATTCTTATTGGATCACCTATATATCTTTCCTTTAAAAAACCCATATTGATCCTCCTGTGTTAGATCTGGAATTGCATCCCTCTAATCTTTTAGCTAATATTTTTGTAAAAATTTTGTAATCTTTATTAGCCAATGTGATTGGTCTATATGAAGCTACTTGTTCTTCTGCTTTACCTTGCTTTTGATGGGGGGTAATTTCTGTCTCCTTCCATGTTTCTGGGAAATTTCCCTTTCCCCCTTGCATTATATCATTGAATAATTTCTCCATTCCTTCTCTGGAGTTGAGTCATGGCTACTGACTTTCTTTTTGAGAGATAGAAACGTTTCGCTGTTCAACCGAACAGCTTCATCGGTCTGAATACAAACTAGTGCAAGAGACCTCTTATAGTCAGCTTGACCTCTTGTCCCCTTGTCTGATTGGCTCATAAGATGAACAAAGCCTGAATAGGCTTGTTAGGGAGACATTAGTGTCCATGGCCTTAAAGGGAAACAATGGCCTAAGGTGCTGAAACCCATCAAGAATGGATCGTTAGCTGTGACCTGGTGGGGAAGGCTCCTTGATTTGCCTGGGGACTGGGAAAGTACAGCCTGATAAGTAGCAGCTAGACTATGCCGGAGCCCCCCACCTCTGTTGAGGGAGGGATTTTCAATGCTAACATGAATGGCTTCCCTTACTCCTCCTCAACCACCTCTCTTTTTTGTCAATATGTGTACATCCTCATCTTTGAAAGAGTGGCCTTTTTCCTTCAAATGGAGGTGTACTGCTGATTCTGGTCCTGAGCTGTTACCTCTCCTATTTTGGGGCCATTCTTCGTTTAAGGGCTGTTTAGTTTTCCCAATGTAGAGGTCTGAACACTCTTCACTGTAAAGGCCTGTACTTCCTGCGTCTTTATTTAACCCAGGTATCATCTACATACCTGAACCAAGGGGAAATGGTTTGTCCCTGGGAAGGACCACATCAACGCAGTGGATCATAATATTACAGACCACATCAAACCCGGGATCCTAATAAATTTAAATTCACTAGGGAAGACACCCAAGACAACAGGCTGGCTTTCCTGGATTGTGCAGTCATCACAGACCTGACTGTGGCCTAGGGGTAGAAGTTTACAGGGAAACCCACCCACACACATAAATACTTACTGTTAGACTCCCACCATCCATTACAACACAAACTAGGAGTCATCAGGAAACCCTAAGCCACAGAGCAGAGAGCATCCCCCCCCTCCTCAGAAGCCAAGAAGAAGGAAGACAGCACCTGAAGACAGCACTTAAGGCCTGTGGATATCCAAGGTGGGCCTTCAACAAAGCAGGGGGCCATCCCAGAAAACAAGGGATCAGTCTGAGACCCAGACCCACGGAAGAACCTGGTCATTCCTACATGGGGGGAGTGTCGAGAAGCTTAAAAGGATTTTTGGCAAACACCACACCCTGTTTATTTCAAACCCCATGAACACACTAAGGCAGAGACTTGTCCACCCAAAGGATCCGATACCAAACCATAAAAGGAGCAATATAGTATATGCAGTCCAATGCAGTGAAGAGTGTTCAGACCTCTACTTTGGGAGAAACTAAACAGCCATTAAACAGAAGAATGGCCCAACATAGGAGAGGTAACAGCTCAGGACCAGAATCAGCAGTACCCCTCCATTTGAAGGAAAAAGGCCACTCTTTCAAAGATGAGGATGTACACAATATATGACAAAGAAGAGAGGTGGTTTGAGAGAGGAGTAAGGGAAGCCATTCATTTTAAAGCATTGAAAATCCCTCCCTCAACAAGGTGGGGGCCCCGGGCATAGTCTAGCTGCTACTTATCAGGCTGTACTTTCCACAGTACCCAGGCAAATCAAGGAACCTTCACCACCAGGTCCCCAGCTAACGACCCATTCTTGAGGGGTTTTTTCAGCACCTTAGGCCATTGTTTACCTTAAGGCCATGGACACTAATGTCTCCCTAACGAGCCTATTCGGGCTTTGTTCATCTTATGAGCCAATCAGACAAGGGGACAAGAGGTCAAGCTGACTATAAGAAGGTCTTTTGCACTAGCTGTATTCAGACCGATGAAGCTGTTCGGATGAACAGCGAAACGTTTCTATCTCTCAAAAAAGAAGTTCCAAAACCATGACTCAACTCCCAGATAAACGAAACCTGGATGACTGAGAATCTTCACAGATCCATTTTTTCTCCTAACACCTCTTGAAACTGTCGATAAAACAGAGTCTAAAACCATCTAAGCCTGGAGCCTTCCCCATTTTTAATGTTCCAATTACCTCCTTAATTTCCTCAAACTGTAAATCTTTTCATTTAGCCTCTTCTTCTGTATTTCAAAATTTTACTTCTGACTTGTAAATCTTCAATACATTGTCTTTTTTTTGGAACACTTCCTTAAAATATTCGGGTCATAATTCTTTTTTTTCCCCCTCTTCTTTATATTTACATTCCCCCTTTTTATTTTTAATCTTCTAAAGAATTTTTAACCTTTTCTGTTTTTTTAAATAAGATATAAATCTTTTCCCTCCCTGAATTGTCGTCCTTTGGAATTCATTTTTAACCGGGGCTTGTTTCTTCCATAGAGTAAATTATTTTTTTTTATCTAATTTTCCTCTTTTTTTCCCTTTTATTTGCTTTTCTATCTTTTTTGAATAATTATTTTGTAATTTTTTCTGTAATTCTAATAATTCCTCCAAAAGCTTTATCTTTTTCTCACTCAATTCCTTCTTATATCTCCTCTCTTCCTCTAGACACAAGCCCCTTATAACCGATTTGAGGCATCCCATAAAAGGGATGACTTAATTTCTTCTACATAAATTTTCCCTAAATACTCTTTTTATTTTATTTTCCATTTCCCTTCTCTTAATTTTCTGAAGAAATTATTCTTGAGTCAAATCCCATTTCCAGTCCTTTTTTGGAAGGTTTGAATCTAATTGCATTAGAAAATTTGAGCATGATCTGATAGAAATATACCCCCCACTTGAAATTTTGAGATTGTTTCTTAAGTTCCTCCCTCCCCCACATAAAGTCTATTACGCTAAACTTTTTGTGCCTGTTTGAATAAAACGTTGGATCCCCCTGTTTGCCTTCAAACGCTAGCCACTTTAAACTCCATACATGAGATCTACAATACTGTTGAGTTTCCTTATTGTCCTGTATATTTCAAATTAAAGTCTCCAGCCACTATCACCAACCCCTCAGAACTTGTTCAATTTTTACTTAAAGTTTTTTTCAAGAATCTAACTTGACCTTTATTGGGAGCATAGATCGAGGCTAAAGTAAAATTTTGACCCCAAATTAAACATTTGATCATTATAAGTCTTCCTTGAGTATCAATCCTTATTTTTTTCCCACTTGGACATCCAGTCATTTCTAAATAATATTCCACCCCTCTTGATTTCTTTTTTCCTTTCGATTGAAACTCCCTTTTGGGTAGGCCATGCTGGGTGGGAGAATAACACTCTATTTCTGTTTTGTCCATATGATTTCCTGTAAAATAGAATCTTAAACCTTTTTTTTATTTAACAGCTGTGCTAATTTCATTCATTTTGCCTGAAAGACATTCCATTAATGTTTAATGAGAGGAATCTCATGTCCCCCCCCATTGATCTTTCTCATCACCTATTTTGGCCTTACCAACCACCTTAATTCCCTTTTATTTGCTTGCTTCTTATTTCTTACCCCCCTGCTTTGCAGCCCCACCCCTTCCAGGGGCTTACTGCCCATTCGAGCACCATGCAAAGCTTGGACCTTCCCGTTCCCCGCTCCCCTTTTGCCCCTGTAGACAATATTTAAACACTTTTGTAATAAAAGCTCAGCCTCCTTTCTTTCCCTAAACATTTCATTATTTTATGTTCTCCTTACAAAATTATCACGACACCTATAACTTACTTCTTCCTTCCCCCCTCATTTAAAATTCAACACCCTTATTTTCTCCACCTCCCTTTTACCTTGAATCATACCCAAAATCAACCCTCCCCCGGTGTCATTATTTTCTGTTCTCCTCCCTCTTCTCCTTCCCCCTCCCTTTCCCCCTTATTAACCATTTTTCATATCTTATTCTTTTCACCCCCGTAGTTCATATGAATTAAGTCCTGTAACAATATTCTTTTTAACAAATCTGTCCTATATCCATTTTCCTAAAACCATATCCTCTATCCATTTAAGCTGTTTTTTTTTCTCATTCACAATTAACCTGTTTATTCTTTTTTTACACAAAAAAGTTATTTATTCTCATCACAAGGGTGTCGTTTCTCCTTCCAGTTCCCTTCTTTTTTGGGATCTTTCTGACAAGTAATCCCCAGGCTTTGTAGCAATCAGTTTCGCCTCACTTGGATTTTTTGCTTTAAACTGTTTATTGTTTTTAATTACCAATATTGTGGCTGGATAAATCCATGTAAATCTGCAGTTGGCACAGCCCAGTTCTCTTGTATACGGCGCATTTCCTGTCTTCTCCTTGAATTTTCCAGAGATAAATCCGGGAAAAAAATCTCATGGTGGCTCCCTCATAATTTAAAGATCCTTTTTTTTCTCATCTTTTTCAATAGCTGATCACCAGTCTCTCCTTACACAGTGCAACTATAACACTCTCAGCTCAGAATCTTTGGGTTTGGGTCTTAGTTCTCTATGAGCTCTTTCTAAAACATTTCCTGATATTATTCCCACATTGTTAGCAGCCAAAAGAGATAACACTTCAGGAATAATGTCCTTACCATTAATCAATTCCGGTAAACCAACAAGCTGACGTTTTTACGACTTGCCTGTCCTCAAGCTTGCACAGCCCGATTCTCCAACTCTTTAATCTCAGTTCTGTTTGCCCAAACCCTTTTTTTTCAAGTGCTCTGATGTTGACACTTAAATCGCTTACATTTTCCACCCATTTTTTTATACTGTCATTTAATTTCCTTTTTTTCCCTTGCTGAATTAATTCTGTAAGGTCCTCCTGGATCACTCGTCGTAGCTCTGCTCGAACTGTTTTAGAAATCTCCTCCTTCACTGCCTATACATTTTTACTTATCAAGAGGTTCTTGCCGTTTGGTGAAAGCGGGCCCATTTGTTTGACTCCCCCTCTCCTTTGATCCTCTGATTTCAAACGACCTCCGGACCGGGGGAATATCAATCACTAACTGGAGGGGATTAGAGGGGGGGCTCCCCTTTCCTTTCCCACAAGTTTTAGCCTCTCTCCTTTATGACTGAGCCATTTAAAGTTATAAAATACTTATCGTCTCAGGGAGCTCATCCGGAGCGACTCACCCCTCTCGGCGCATGCGTGAAAGTCCCCGTGAGGATTTTTTTCTGATGTTGGATAAAGGGGAGGTTCGACTGAGTGGGAGGTTGGATTTATTTTAAAAATATATTATATACTACCATTTATTTTTAAATTTTCCCAACTTCAATTTGCTTTCACACACACACATTTGGGGGGCAAGCCAAGAACAGAACCTCTATCCTAATTGATATCCTAACTGCCCACTCGCCCTTCCGCCGCCCCCACCACCACCCACTCCACTCGCCCGCTCCCCCGTCCCGCCCACCACCTAGGGCGCAAAAACACCTAGCGCCGGCCATGATTGCAGGACGCCCCTAAAGCTCTGGGAAGTCCAAATCACACTAAATCATGGTGGAAACGACAAACGACAAACGGAAATGACAAATTTTTGAAAAAATTTCGCGACAAACGGAAACGACCTGAAACGGACCATTTTGACAAATGAAAAATTGAAAAAATCAAAATTTTTTTTTTTGGTCGTGCCATGTCTAATGCCTAAGGAACAACCCTGGTTGGAGAGACAGGCAGGAAAATCCTCAATACCATTTGCAGGGAATCGTAAGCAGGTGAAGACATCTGCTTGGGAAATACCCTGAAGCAAATGGTGAGCCACTGTGTGAGACAGAATTTGGACTGGGTGGCCTGTGGCCTTATGTTCTTATGTTAACCCATTACAAAGACAGGGCAATTTTTGCTTAACTCTCACAGCTGATCATGCCAAGAATAATTTTGTTATTAGACACTGTAATACAATAAGTAGATATAATAAAACCTGTATAGGTTTACACACACCACACACACACCCACACACACCCCAACACACACACACACACACACACACCACACAAGACACATAAATGAGGAAATGGATAAAAATGGGGGAAAGATGAATGTGGCTGTACTGTATCAATCTTTCTCTAGTTATGTCACCAAAATTCTTAACTCTGTCCTGTATGATTTGAACTACATTACCTTGGGGAAGTTTTCCTCCTGCTCAGAATATTAATTGAGATTATGTCACACGGCCAATCATTTTTCAGCAGACTGAGCATCAAAAAGCTTTTTCTGTCACTGTTGAAAATAGTAGTGCCTTTGTGTTAACCCTTTGTGAAAATCTGTGACCCCCAAATCCAAATGCTTGCAAGCAAAATACAGGTTTTGTATGGGGAAAAAGATACCAGGTTCACACGAAATAGGCAATGAGAAAGACCCCAGTCCCAAATCCATGAAAGCTAAGCAGAGATTACTGATCTAGATGACTCTGGAATAAGACAGATTCATAAATCCCTTAAAATTTTCCAGTGTGGTTCCTTGAAGGCACTTTCTAGCATTGTGCAAGTATGGTGTGTGTGTTTACTGAAGGTACAAGGAGGTTGGTACACTAGTTCCAATGTCTTTCTATCACTATCGCCCACTCTAGTCTACCATCACAGTCCCTTTCTTCACATCTTGAGTGAAACATCTACAATGGGAAGCTTTTTCCCCTTCAAAAACCAGGACCATCCATTCAACCACAGTCAATCATCCAGGAAATATTTTCTCTCATACTCGGTCTTCCACTCCCATCAATCTCAACTGACCACAGCTAAAAAGAAAAGAATGCTGGGGAAAGGAAGTCCAAAACAAACTAGAACGCTTCACTCTGCTCACCCCTGTCCCTTTATAACCACCCTTCAGACCTTAGGCTGAACATGAAAAAAATCAGGTTATGGAAAAAATTGGGTGGCATGAGTGGGGTGCTGGGGGAAAATGCAAGCACACATACCTGCACACTCCTTTTGCCCTCACATCAACAAGCTAAAATGCTTAAAAATGGATTTTAATAAGTTTTGTTGCTGTTTGGGAATATACAGTATGCTTTTGCCTCCATCATGATGCACTACTCCTTTAAAAAAATGTCCCTTCGTTGCTCAGGGGTTGTTTGGAAATAATGACTGAATTCCTAGGAAATCATCTAAAAAGGGATGGAGCCAATGGGTAGGCGCTAAGCAGAGGGAAAAGAAAATAAGCAATGTGTTGAATATGTAAATTGCAAGATATCCTTTCCATTTAGCTTATGCGCTCTAGCCTCCATCTAATCGGCTTTTAAACTACGCATTGCTGCTTATTACATGTACTGTATCTTCTTTTTCATATCACAAAAGTGGGGTGAGTTTCTATATGCTTTCTTTCTTGAAACTAACCCAGTCAAGGCACATTAGATAATATTAAAATAATATTTAGTGAAATATTGTAGAGAACTTGAATATTGGCAGAAGCCAGAACTGGTTGGTGGATTCTGTGTGAATGTTTGCAGGCTTTTCACAACTGTCCTCTTGAATCTCAGGTTTTTTCAGTCGAGTCTCCAGCTCAGCCAAATGGTTCCACAGTGATGAGGCAGAGTAGTTAATTTCCTTTTCCATCCGCACATCTGGCTGAGAAAACATCCAAGATGCCAGCAAAAGGGAAGCCGAGTTTGACGGTTACTTCACCCATTTCTCATCTTTGGGGGGAAGTTCCTTCCAATTTCATTTCGTTGCGTCACGTGGTTTTATTGCGGGTCTTCCCTGCTTCTGTTGTACTCACGGCAAAGATGAAAAGGTACCGGCAGGACTTTAACCGCATGTCCTCATTCCGCATTGAGCTGTCATATTCCACCCTATTATTCCTTTTTCCTTCTGTCTCCTTGCATCCGGTTTTTGATGTTTTGATTCCTGATGTCTGCCCGTCACATGCGTAACGGCATGCACATTGCTGACATTTTTTCTTTAAAAAGCCATTCATTGCATTGAAAACTCCCTAGGCATGTTCTGGCGACTGTCTTTTTCCCTTTTCCTGCCACTAGATGGTCTGCTGCCATGAATTGCACTGCTACCGGCTGGTCCTCCAAGGCCAACAAGTTTTTCCCAGGGATTGTCCCCATAAAATTGAAAAGCTCTTCCGCTTTCCACTGTAGTCTTTCGCCATTGCCCCTCACGCTGTCGATGCTTTGAAGAAGGGGTTCATGTATCTGACTTCAATAAGGTTTGTTCTCAATTATTTATATAGGGACCATGCTTTGGAAAGGGGCGGCTTGAATTACTTAAAAGTTTAGGTGTTTAAATTCCTGTACTTATTTTTGGTAGAATGGAACATTCAAAGACATGCATGTCTAAACTTCAGTCCTCCTGATGTTATGGACCACAACTCCAAGAATTCTGAGCTTAGTTTGCCAATTGCAAAGGACTGTGTGAGTTGCAGTCCAAAACATATAGAGGCTCGAACTTTGGACATGCCTGTTCCAGCAGCTGTGGTGGGTAACTCATTTGTACATGTTTATTTGTCCCAGTGGGTAGAAACCTTTTGTGGTGCTTTTTGGAACAACCGGTGCTCTCACTGTACCACATTCAAAGAAGGTCAAACAGCCTCCCCCCCCTTCCCAAGTGAAGTGGAGCAGGAAGGCTGCTTTATCTTTTTACATTGGGCGAAGCAATACCGGGGGTGCTAGCACCGTGCAAAATTCAAAAGGACAAATCAGCCTTCCATCTGTTTCCCTTTACTGTGTAGAATAGGAGGAGGGGAAGGTGGCGGTCATTCCCCCACCCATTCCGCTGGGATGATTTTTCAACAGCCTTTGAGGATGGGGAAGGGGGGCTGCCACTTCTCCCCCTTGCGCACACCCCAGCAAACGATCCCTTGGCTGGGGAGGGGGCGGTTAGCTGCCTTCGCCAATGCTCTCCCCCCTCCAACACCTGTTAGTGGATCCTTTGTCCCGGGCAGGTGAGCAGGGGTGAGTACACCTAACCTCCCCCCTCCCTGTGCATTGCTCGCACAAAGACCATTCAGGCATGGGTTCATCTTTATTTGGGCTACATTTCAAAATTTGCAATTAGCAATAAATGAGTGGGTATCCAGCCCTAGCCTTTCTTTATAATAATTGAAATGCAACAGAGCTCTTCTCCCTCTCACAAAATACCAGAACTAGGGGACATAAACTCAAATTGTGGGCTGGGAGAGTAAGAACTGACAAAAGAAAACATTTTTTCACCCAGTGCATTGTTAGTCTGTGGAACTCCCTGCCACAGGATGTGGTGATGGCATCTGGCCTGGATGCCTTCAAAAGGGGATTGGACAGATTTTTGGAGGAAAAGTCCATCACAGGTTACAAACCATGATGGAGATGTGTAACCTCCAGGCTTAAACCTGGAGTACTTCAAGGGCCACATGCAGGGGAGTGGTATCAGGAGACAAATATCTAGTCTCATGCGCTCCAAATGCATCTATGGGGCCACTGTGAGATACAGGAAGCTGGACTAGATGGGCCATTGGTCTGATCCAGCATGGCTCTTCTTATGTTCTTATGTTCTTAATAGTGGAGTGTGTTTTGCCCCATAATTTCATCATCTGAAATACCTGTTTCATTTAATTGCTGCAGATATCAAAACTGGCGGTATCTGAGAGACAGTCGGTTTCTCGTTATCCGTGGTTTTCATTATCCGCGCCTATTTTTTTGTTTGTTTTTTTATTTCAACAGATGACTGCATCCACTTCAAAAAAAGGATTTCCGCATGTATTCCGGTCTTCCCAATTGTTCAGGAAAACTGAGGAGTGTACACTTATTCCAGAAAATGCAGTGTTCCACTACGCTGGTGTTTACATTCCGCCATTAATCTTGGGGGACGGTGCTTACCCACTTACCCACTTTGCAAGTGGCTGATGAAGCCCTATGCCGTGCCAAGAAATGATAGGGGAAAACACTACAACAAGGTTTTTAACCGCACAAGGACTGCACACTTCAAATCACAAATCACAACTGGAGTTATTTCTCAGATTTGTAGTAAAGCAAAAAATGGTTTTTATTATTATTAGAGATGGGCACGACTTAGCGGTATTCCCGTTTCCGTTTCCGTTACTCGGTTCCGTTACTCCTACGGAAACAGTAACGGGAATTACTCTGCCAGACTTCGAGCTCGAACCAACGAACGAACAATTTTGGTCTGATTTGTCGTGCTCGTTTCCTTGCATCGCGCGATCGCGCGATGCCACGCGGCACAGAAAAAAAAATTTTTAAAAGTTTAAAAAGCCCGGTTCCCGGGCGAAAAGCAGGCGGAAAAATGCCTGCCGTGCCTCAGGGCACCTACCAAGGGGTTTTTCTGGAGGTCCCCGGCCTCCCCCCCCCCATCCCCCGTCCTGGGCTGCTCTGGTGGGACTCGCCGCAGGCTCGCAGGCATCCAGCAAAAAGCCCAGTTTCGCCGCCACCAGCCGCCGCAATTAAAGCGCAAGCAAGCGGCACGGACGGCACAGGAAAAAACTTTTAATTTTAAACTCTCCCCCCACCCATTCCCGGGCCAAAAAAGCAGGTGGAAAAATGCCTGCTTGACTAAGGGCGCAGGGCACCTACCGGAGGGGTGGTTTTCTGGAGGGGGGGTCCCGCCTCCCCCCCGTCCTGGGCAGGCCGGACTCGAGTCACCATTTCGCCATGCCATGCGGTGCGGGCGGGGATCCAAAATGGGGCGGCGAACGCAATATTGTTTTTGAAATCGTGGTCCAAAACACACAAGCACAACAGAAACACGCAAAAATTTATAAACTTCCAGATTTTTCACAGTAGCAGTGCGTTTTTTCTTGCAACACATTGTCTCTCCTCTCCTCCTCTGTCCTCCATTGATTTTATTTTATTTTATTTTATTTACACCTGCGCAATGATGGCTGGCCGAGTGGCCAGCCATGTGGGAGTGGATGACCATAGCAAATTTTTGGAGCCATCCCACCAATCGCATGGCCACTTGGCCATGGAGACTTCTGGGATGTGCCAAAAAGCCCCCTAAAACCTGCCCTAGCCCCCTAACCCTAACCCTAACCCTTGACTCCGTACCCATACGTCACAGACTGTCTTCTTAGTGGGTCAGAGAGGCACCCAGAGGTGCAACCCACTAGCCCACCGTAACCTTACCCGTCACTAGCCTAACCCTAGCCCTTGCACTAACCCACCTTAACCCTAAGCCAGATCTACTTGCATTGCACTACACGCAAGTACGATTCCCTTCTTTGTGAGACATGGCGGTGCGAGAGCCTTGTGCAGGGAAGGCATGACGCTATCACTCTCACTGGTCTCACTGTCTGCAACTGGTATGCATATCCATATGGCTATTGCATACCATTTTGCAGCAGCAGCAGGTGAGGAAGGGAGACCCCCATGTAGAGGGGTCTCTTGGAGCCTGCTTCCCCTTCCTAGTGGGTGAGGATAGGAGGCACCCACGGGTGCCTCCAGGAGCCCACTTTCCCTTTATAGCGGGCCAGAGGAGGCACCCACCCCACAGAGGTGCCTCCAGGAGCCCGCTCCCTCCCCCCAAAAAACCAGTACTAACGACAACGAAAAAACGAAAAAACGAACCGACTAATTTTTGCGAATTTTCGCGAAAAACGGAAACGCCCCGAAACGGAACCGGCCCCACAAACCCCAACTCGAAAAATTTTTTTTTCAAGTCGTGCCCATCTCTAATTATTTCCACAGATGATTGTTTAGTGTGTCAAAATAAATCAAAGTACACACAGTACCATAGCATGCATATAGTGTCCCTAAAAGTATACTTCAGGATTCAGTCTCTTTCTTCTGTGTAATTTAGGCCAAACCCAGTTTTTCTGCTTCCACAATGCTCATGCCAAACCATTCAGTAAGCCTAGGAATCAATAGTCCAAAGAAAATAACTCTACTTGAAATAAGGTTCAATTAGGAAGTCGCTTTTGTGATAGCAATCACAATTCTGGTTCCCATAAAAGCCATCACGCTTTTAAAAATTATTCTCAGTTGCGCTCTGGCCACTGTGTGCACTGTGGTTAGTTATGTTGGCTGCTTGCCATTGAACATATATGTTTAGTCATGCACCGCCTTGGCCCCTCCAGTTCTTATTGGCCAATAATACCATAAGTAAAAACCAGATTTGGACATGACATAGGTGCATGTAATTTTCAGCAAAAAAAAAAAAAGACAAATCACTATTTAATTCTGCCTCCTGAAGTACCTTGCTGATATTACCATACTTTTGCTGTCAATTTATTCTCCCCAGGACACATACAAAATGTTCATGTTTTCAAGTGGTAGGGCATGGCTAGGAGCTGTAGCTAGAAACTAGCTGTTTTTAAAAACCTAGTGGTTTTCAGCTTGAGGCACACTGGAAACAGGGTGTGGGTGCTCCTTATTTTTGTTAGTTTTCTGTAAGTCTCAACCATTACTCACTGGAAAAAAGTTACTTTGCATTGTTGGGTTATCAGTATATCCTGTAAAGAACTTCCACTTTGTCTCATGTATGTATCCAGTTACCAACTGACATCATATCTCAATTGGCCAGTAGATACATACATGTATTAGAGGGGAAATGGAGTTTGTGAGAGCTGTTTTCAATGTTACAACTCCCAGGATCCCTAGCCAGCATGGAAATTGTAGTAGCTTTTCCTAACTCTGATCCTCCATTCCTCACATAATTAGGCATGTATTTACCTTGGTCCCTCCTCTGCTTTAGAACAATGTTCTTTTTATTTCTTTTCCTTTTTACAAACACCCTTGCTCCCCACTATGTGTTTTAACCGTCATCCTGGAAATCTTCCTGAACAGATTCTGGGTAGCAGAGACCCTGGCCATATTGGCAGGGATTCAGTGGGGGTGGTTGGTTCTGGGAGCTGACGTTTTCAAAGATAAAGCTTTTCCAAACTCAAGAACAAAAGCATTGAAAATAGCAGCACCAGAAGGCTGTGTAAAGCCAGAAATTTTCCCTGTGATATTTTGTGGCAACACTGAAATATACACACAAGATGTGCAGAATGTCTGTAGAAAAGAACAGTAGTTACCAACAAGGTGGTCTTCCTAGCAGAGTATTGATAGAAAAACTGTGTTTATTGACAGTTTCTGCCCTTTCATTAAAAAAAATGATGCAGTGGTAGAACAACCAAGGTTTTTGTACTCACAAACACCATGGATGTTGTTGTTCAAATTACAGCACTCTGGCTTCTTTTGCATCAGATGATTTAGAGAGAAGGGGGAACTGTTTTTTTAAAAAAAGTTTCCAATTTACAGACTGGAGTACAATAGTGGCAGACTATTGATTTTGTTATGATACACAGATAGAAGAAAGAGGAAAACAAGATAAGCCACAGTGCTCAGAACACAAAATACATCCACATTGCCCAAGCAAGTAAACATATTCTCCCCATTCCAATTCCATACACAACAGATGCCAAGGCTAATTGTACTGAATTCCATTGTTATTAATACCCAATTGCTAATTGTAATAATTTTTAAGGAAAAATCATACTGTGAGTCCCAAGTAGAGTGTTGTACATTGGATGAATGGGATTTGATGAATCAACACTTGCATAGGTCCTACAATGGCCAGTATCCTATAGTGCAAGTTGTGCTAGCTAGTGCAAGTGCTAGCGCAGCTATGATGACATCTTCCTCCACAGTTGTTTTAAATAAATTTAAAGCTTCCTATTCAATGATCCCTAAGAATCCCTAAGGGTTCTCTTTATCCTTCTGAAACCCTGGGTGTTCTTTAATTCTTGAATACCATCATTGCTGATCAATGTTCAGGCATGAAAAAGTTCCCATTCTGTGGTCCCCAAAGGTTTGTTCAGGCTTGGCCATGGGTGATGACATCATCACAGTTGGATGCATGCAACTTGGGAAATAGGATCCCGGCCAAAGAGTCTACTGAAGTTCAGATTTCCAGTATTCAGGCTTTAAGGAAACACAAGACTCTTTGATATTGCCAGCATTTGTTCTAGAAAAGAAAAGCACCAAGATTCTATCCCAAGATTGTTATAAACAAGATATTACAATCAAAAGACTATGTTATCCTTTCTAATTAGAATGGCACTCTCAAAGGTAACATATTTTTGTGAATTAAATGATTTTAATATGCTACATGGTTTTGTTTAAACAAGAGTGCACCACAAAGAAAAGCCACTTAGCTATCTAAATGATCAATCAAGATTATTAACTTGCTAATGGGTTTCCTTACTGGTATTATACTCGACCTTTGATAAGAGGAAATAATGCTAATATTAATTTAATGGAGAAAGTTATAAGGATGCGGGAAATATTTTTAAAAACCTTGCTCATTTGTTTCTGTTTGCTGAATCTCACCATGTTGCTTAGGCTCCCTCTGCTATCTCACCTGGGAAAGATCCTGATCTTCAAAGGTCTGGCTTTTCCTCTTCCTTCCATCACATGACAGAAGATGTGGGATAGTAGTTCAAACGTCCAAGGATTTTTTTAAAAAACTAGCTGAGTAGCGCTGGACCAGCTGACTGGTGCTAGGGGTTGGGGGGAATTTAAAAAAACAGTGCAGATAGGCCAGCTGGCTGGTGCTAGGAGAGTGGGGAATTTTTTTAAAAAAAGTGCCAGACCAGCCGGAGCACCAGCTGACTGACGCTAGGGGTGGGGGAAATTAATGCATAGTGGCATTTCATACTGTGAATTTACTGTCATGTGGCTTTCCAAGTACTGCCATGAGGTGGCCCATGGCGACAGAACAGTAATGCTGCAGATTAAACAGTACCCCATGGCGCGTGTACTGGTTTAAAAACTGCAACGGAACAGTGACAAGGATTCCACCACCCCGAGGCCAGGTACAAGGAAGATGTACTGAGTCACGCTTCAAGGTGTGTGGTTGCACTTTGTTTGTTTAAAGCACAACAGACATGGGGGAACAATGTTAAGATCTGCATTTCAGAGCACTTTCTAGAGCAACAAGGTGGACATGGTGACACCCACTGATGTCAGGCAATCCCTTACAGATTGCCCTTAAGGGAATGTAACCTCCCAAAGGGGTGTGTGCGTGACAGGAACAATTTCTTCTCACTTCTTGAATAACATGATAGAACTGGTCAATCAAAGCAAGTACTATGTCCTGTGAAGGAAATTTCAGGCAATGAGAAAAAAAATGCACTAAAATGTGCTGCTGTTCCAGCATGATCCTTGCATATATGTCTGTATGTAATACCAAATATAAGTATAAATGAAGGAAATGAAACATTTTCTACTAGGAGTAGTCAATGTACAGTATATATTTATGTCATAGTATATAACAGTTCTTTAAAAATAATCTAAGATCCACATTTCACACTTTCGTAAAGAGATGGGATTGCTTTCATTCTCCCGCAGAATTATACAGGAAACCTGGCAGCCCCAAGTATTTTTTGTGAAGCATGGAAAAAAGCAAAGAGGTTTAGCAAAACTGAACTGCATGAAGATATTTGGCAAGATGGGATATCAAAGAAAAGCTACTTTCAGAGATTAAAATCATAAAAAAATTTTAAAAACCCAGCACCAATCGGGTGCCAGGGGCCACGCAGGCGGCACTTAAAGAAATCAAACAAACAAACAAAAAGCCCCGCACTCCAGCCGTCGCGTGGGGCCCGAACCCGGAAGTAAAAACCAAAAAACCAAAAATAAAATCAAAATTTAAAAAAGGAGTGTCGACTCATCCCCAGAGGTAGCCGGGTCGGCACCCTAAAATTGAAAATATATATATATTTAAAAACCAGCGCCAACCGGCCCCCAGGGGCCACGCGGTAAGTACTTAAAGAAAAATAAAAGAAGCACCCACCTTGCCCCAGGGTTTGGGTTCATACCGTTTGTTTTTAAATATTCATACGAACCCAAACCCAAACCAAACCAAAGGTGGGCCCGAATCAGATGAAACCGAACCATGGGTTTTCTGGTTCGTGCCCACCTCTATTTGTAATGTGATATTGCTGAACTGAGACATCTTCTCTTTGCTGGCTTGCCCTACTAGTTAAGATGGCGCCGCGGACGGCAGCGTTGGTAAAATGCTCCTCGACTTTTTCTTTTATCTTTTTTATTTACTTTTTTATCTACACTGCTTTGCTGTTCCTTGTGCATTTCATCGGATTTTTTATACTAGAAATGACCTGTAAGCATTTGTCAACATTATGAGGAACAACTATCAGAAGCTTTGCCTCCCTTGCCTCCTCCACTGCTTGTTAATGAAGGGGAATTCCTGAGAGCTGTAAATCCCTGGGTTATCAGCAATGAAGGTCGAGGTCGGAGTTGGAGAAGAAGACGAAGGAGAAGGAGGGGTAAGAGGGCAGGAGCTCTGAATCGTCTGAGGAAAAATGGTTTGAAGTCCCCTCTCCCTTCAATTCTTCTATCGAATGTATGCTCACTAGCCAACAAAATGGATGAAATACTCCTTTTGAATAGATATAACAAAGATTTCTCGAATGCAGCACTGATTTGTTTTACAGAATCATGGCTGAGTGACTTAATCCCTGAAAACTTTGTACATATTTCAGGGTTTCAAATTCAAAGAGCGGATATAATTGCTGATACATCTGGGAAACAGAAGGGCGGAGGATTGTGCTTATATATCAATAATCGTTGGTCTAAAGAAATAACCACCTTAAAGAAATTTTGCAATGTGGACTTAGAAACATTAATCATTATCTGCAACCCCTTTTATTCCCCACGGGAATTTTCTACATTTTTGGTGGTTGTAGTATATATCCCTCCTGATGCTTCTGTGACAAATGCATTAAGTATTTTAACTAGTCAAATTATATGGGCCGAAAATGCATATCCTGATGCTTTTAAAATTATTTTAGGTGATTTTAATCAAGCTGATTAAGGAAGGAGTTACCGAAGTTCTTCCAGCATGTTAAATGCCCTACTAGAGGGGAAAATATTTTGGACCTATTTGAAAACACTTCGGCTGATTTGGATGAGCTCACAGACACTATAACATCATATGTCAGCTTTTGTGAGGACTTATTTGTGCCATCTAGGAATGTGAAAATTTACAGTAATAACAAACCGTGGTTTACAACTAAACTCACACAGCTATGTCATGCCAAAGAAGAAGCCTATAAAAATGGTGGTAGAACATTGTATAATCAGGCTAGGAATATATTGACCAGAGAAATTAGAGCAGCAAAAAGGAACTACACTGAAAAGTTAAAGAACCAGTTTTCAACAAATGAATAAGCAAATATGTGGAAAACTCTTAAAACCATTACTGGTCACAGTCAAACCCCTCTCCATGTTGAAGGAAATCATCAACTGGTGAATGACTTACTGCAGGTTTGAGAGGAAACTGCAGCCATCTATTCCTGCAATTTCCATCTCAGATTTAACAACAACAACTGAGCCTGTGGAAATTTAACCCATGTAATCGGGTCCTCCATCTTTGGTGATCACAGAGAAGGAGGTGCAAAGTCTGTTTTACAACCAGAAGTTAAGAAAAGCACCAGGTCCAGATAAAATCACTTCTTCTTGTTTAAGAGGTTGTGCTGAACAACTGGCTCCTATTTTTACCTGCATCTTTAATAGATCACTGGATATGTGTTATGTTCCTTCTTGCTTCAAACATTCATTGATTATTCCAGTACCAAAAAAAATCTTCTGTCAAGGAATTGAATGATTATAGACCAGTTGCTTTAACTTCTGTGGTCATGAAAACTTTTGAGAGACTAGTGTTGGCTCACCTGAAATCTATCACGGATTTGTCATTAGATCCATTGCAATTTGCTTATCGTGCAAATAGATCAAGAGATGATGCTATTAATATATCCTTACATTATATATTGCAACATCTTGAATTTCCAAAATCTTATGCAAGGGTTCTTTTTATTTATTTTAGTTCTGCATTTAACGCTATTATTCCGGGTATCCTTATGACTAAATTAAAACAGCTGGCTGTGCCTGATCACATTTGTAAATGGATTGTAAGCTTCCTAACAGACAGAAAGCAGCAGGTGAAGTTAGGTAAAATTATATCAGATATTAGCAAGGTTAGCATAGGAGCCCCTCAGGGCTGTGTGCTTTCTCCATTTCTGTTTTCCTTATATACTAATGATTGTACCTCAAAGGATTCCTCTGTTAAAATAGTGAAGTTTGCAGATGACACTACAGTTATTGGCCTCATTCAAGACAATGATGAATCTTCCCATAGGCAAGAGTTTGAACAACTAGTTTTATAGTGTACTCAAAATAATCTTGAATTAAATACATGCAAAACTGTTGAAATGGTGGTGGATTTTAGGAGGACTCGTTCTATACTGCCACCTCTTATGATATCAAATAACTTAGTGTCAATAGTGGAGTCCTTTAAATTTTTAGGTACTATTATATCTCAAGATTTAAAATGGTCATCTAATATTGAAAGTATTATTAAGAAAGCACAACAAAGAATGTTTTTTCTGCATCAACTTAGGAAGTTCAGACTGCCAAAAGAACTGTTGATTCAATTCCATAGAGGTGTTATTGAACCTATTATCTGTTCCTCTATAACTGTCAGGTTTAGTTCTGCGACTAAGCATGACAGATATAGACTTCAAAGGATAATTGGAACTGCAGAAAAATTATTGCTACTAATTTGCCATCTATTGCGGAATTGTATACCACACGAGCTAAAAAGAGGGCGATGAAAATATATACAGATTCCACACATCCTGGACATAATCTGTTTCAATTGTTACCCTCAGGGCGACGTTTTAGGGCATTGCATACTAGGACAACTAGATATAAAGATACTTTCTTTCCAAGTGCTATCAAACTGTTGAATAATTAATTTTTACTTTTCTTCTTCTTTTTTAAATAATAGGTTATATTGTAGTGTTGTACTGTGTTTTTATTGTTGACTA
This sequence comes from Phrynocephalus vlangalii, assembly GCA_037367305.1. NCBI lineage: Eukaryota > Metazoa > Chordata > Lepidosauria > Squamata > Agamidae > Phrynocephalus > Phrynocephalus vlangalii. The sequence continues at coordinate 124 of JAWVWN010003227.1, read as the reverse complement.
TATGATTCTTATATTTCCTTTTATATAGAGAGAGCATATTTTACCAAAACAAATTATGGGTGTGTCCAACCACACTTGGCCAATAAAAAGTATTCTATTCTATTCTATTCTATTCTATTCTATT
>JAWVWN010003224.1:0-64528 GCA_037367305.1 Phrynocephalus vlangalii | reverse complement strand
AAGCATTTTTTTTGTATTTTTATGCCTCCTAGATACATGAAGCCCAAACCACTACTAAGCAGAGTTGAGCCACCCTGGGTCTCTTTTAAGGAGAAAAGCAGGGTAGTAATATGTACAAGAATGGTAAGGTTCCAAGAGGCCCCTAAGGTCACCTCCCTAAAAGGATCCAGCCCCCGATAGCCAATTTCACCTTTAAAACCCACCACTCTTTTTCCCCCTTTACCTAGGGGGGTGGCTGTGGAGGTGTTCCAAGGCCTCTCAGGCAGCTAGGTTCCGTAGCATCAACCCTGGTTGTGTACTTTGCAAGATACACCAACCCTTCAAGGTAGGACAAAGCAGAAAATGTCCAAAGTTCCAAAATTACTTCTCTGGCCAAGGTACTGAGTGTTAGCCACACTCACTCTTTGGGCAAAAACCAGACTTTGGTAGAATAATATTATTTTATTAAAAATAGAAAAGTAAAAGTAAAAAGTCATTTCAAAGTTTCATTAGAAAAGATCAGTGCAAAGCACAAAATACGAGATGATCAGCAGTAGCATGGTCACAGGCTTTGCAATCCAAGAAAATAATAAAGCTGTCTAAATTATTTCTAAGTTACACTAGCATTCTGAACTACAAGGCTCATGATGAATAAAAGCTCTAAAAACTAAGTGCCAGAAAGAATCATCATCATCATCAAAATTCTGAGTTACAAGCAAGCATAGCCAGCCATTCTATTCCCTAGCTCAGGCCTGTCCAACAGGTAGACTGCGGGCTACTGGTAGTCCGCGAAGGGTTCAAAAGTAGCCAAGAGGGGCAGTTCAAGGGCCATGGCACATTGAGATCTATTCCCTCCAGAACAGATTAATTGGTTTTCAATCCATTCCTATGGGAAACTGTGTTGTGTTACGAATCACACGGGACACAGAGTTTCGGGGTGCAATATCTGGTGCTCAGGGCAGCATTCCTGTTCGTCTGTCTGTCAGGGTTCCATGGATGTCTGAGTGTCTCTCTGTGTGTGGAGGCATGCGTGTATGTGAGATTGAGCTGCGTGTGTGTGGAAGTGTGTGATGATGGTTCTCCTTCGGAGCCTTCTCTCTCTGAGCCTCCTTCTGCTGCCTGAGCCCAGCCTTTATTAGAGAGTCAGCACAATAGATACGGAGAAACATTCCTCGGTGGGGGGGAAAGAATGCAAGCGTTATCTGTTCAGTAAACAGGTAAACAAAGCAGGGGAAATGGGATCCATAGGTGGGGGGAAATGCTCCCTAGCTAGTGAGTGATTACTGATAAGGACGGAAAGGGGCTCTTGGTCTGTGTATCCTGATATCCTGTTTTCCTGGCCTCCTGACCTATGCTTAGATCAGCATTAGCTTAGCTGCACCTGGGTGCCTGCTCAGCCCTGGGGATTTCTGGGAAATCCAGGTCCTCAGCTTCCTCTAGGTGCGCTTTTGTGCTCTGCCCATTTCTTGGGGTACAGAGCTATGCGGTATGAAATCCCTACATCTCTCCCTTTCCTTTTAATTAAGAGAGCGCTTGCATACCAGTCAGGAGGCACAGGTGTAAACCTAAACAGACCAAAAATCAGGCACTCATCTGGTGCTCAAGCCATGCAGACCTTGAAAGCCTGGCACCCTGAGGTCATTTGCCCCAGGGTCCTCATTGCTTGGCCCAAGAGGAAACTCAGCTCCTTATGTAGGAGGGAGTGACATGTCTCTGGCAAGACAAGCTTCATATATCTGGGCTGATGTGTGAGAATTATGCCCTAAAATGTGAGATGTCTTATGGCTGTGCATGAGAGTTGCTGTGGTGACACTCCATGGCCCTTTCCTCCCACTCCCATGCTCATTGTGAGAGCCCTAAGCTAGTGCATGGCATAAATCATTGGCTGTGATGTGTTATCTAATGTGGGGACCCTCTAGAATGTTGGCTGCATTCTTTCTCCCACCGAGTTACACAGCACCCGATATTCATATAACTTTCAGAGATATAAACTTGAGCTCCTCATAACTTGCAATAAGAAATGAAATGGCATAATGAGCATGATTGTCTCCCAAGACTTAAAAGGGACATAGGCATAATCTAGCATACAGATATACATGCATTAACAATAATACTCCAGCAATAAGCTATAGCATTAGCAATACAGGAATAGATGATTTTGTGGCTAAGAGGTAACTTATAGCAAGAAGTTCCATGACATGTGAATATTTTCCAAATACATGAATACATGAGAATACATAAGTAAGCAGGATCTGTCTGTGCTAGGGACTTACATTTTTGTGGGGGAAGTGTGAAAGACTACCTAACTATATTTCTTCTCTGCTTCAATGGATGGCTGTTTGCTGAAAAGTCTTTTTAAGAGTTCTTTTGCTAAAAGTTCATGGATATGGGAAATGTCTTCTTCTTCTGGTGGTGAAACAATTCTGCTTGGCATGAATGGTAACAACAGCTCCCAGATTACCCATAGTCCATAAGCCTTTGCAGTTGAGAAAATGAGGAATGTATGAGGAATGAGAATATTCCTTAAATGTCCTTCTGGGATCATTCTGCTGGTAAAGCTTCAAACTGCCATGGAAGGAAGGTGCCTCTGTTTGGCATGTGTCCATAACTGTGAGAATATTTCTCTTTCTCTCAGGGTACATACTGTATAGTTAAAATCAAGCCTTGCTTGAAAAGCCTGGAGAGGGGGAGATTCCTCCCCCTTCTTTTTTTTCTAATTGTTTTGGCTTTCTGTTTTAAATTTGAAATTCATACCCTGAGAGGAAGTTTTTTTTTCCTTCCTGCTTGATTTTTGGAGGCAAAAGGAACACGATTAGTGATGATTTTTTATACCTTTTTAAACCCTGTTGATTTCTTGTGCCCAAAAAATGTAAGGCATATGGGATTTGTAGTCAGTTTGCTTCCAACTCTGAAAGATGCCTCTGCTTGCTGACTTGTAATTACAACCAGCAGGAAGGTGATAAGCTGGCTTTGTTTATACAATGTCTCTGAAGATAACAGTCTACCCTTCCTAGCAAACTGATAACCATTCCATGCTTCCTGCTATCTTGCATGCTTGTGCGAGTGAGATGGATCAAACCCATATAATTCCTTTTTACCCCATGAGAATAGTGGACAGATTAGATCTTTGGGACATTTTCTTTCTAAAGGACTTGAAATCTCCAGGAATCTTTCTCACAATTCCTGACTGACAACTGATACCTGCCTGCTTTCCAGCAAACTTCGTTCTCCAGTAAACTTTCTTATCCAAAAACCTTTTTTCCTCCCCTGCCTGCTTGCTTTCCAGCCCCCTTCCCCCCCCCCCGCTCCCCCGAGCTGCTTCCAGTCGATAGACAGAGAGGGGGGGAGAGAGAGAGAGAGAGAGAGAAAAGCATTTTGATTCCTAAATTTTCCTGTAGCTTGCTAAAGAGAGTATGAGGGGAATTCTGGCTGCCTAAGCTTTCTGAGAAAAGGAAATCTGCATCCTCCATGGCTGGAGAAAGAGGAAAATCTCTTAGGGAAAAATAGGGTACAGATTTTTTTGGAAAAATTGGACTTTCTCCTATACTTGTACTGAGGGTGCCTGGCATCTGCCACAGCACACAAAAGGCTGGCCTTTGCCTTAATGGCGAACTTTGTCCTTTTGGAAAAGAGGTCTATCTTCGGGATTCCCTCTCTGGGCAAATCTGCTTTGGTCCAGCCCAAGGCTGAACTCTGCATTTGCTCTAAAGCTGGCTGCTTCTGAAGCCTGTGGAGCTTTCCCTGGGAAATGGAATCCTGAGTCTGAAGCGATTCCAAGCCTTGTGTTACTGAGCCATGGACAAAATTTTTGGCCTCTCTGCATTTCTTTGGGAAATCTTGCCTCATGGCTTGGCTCTTTGCTGCAAGAAAGTGACTGCCTTTGGGGCATCTCCTTGCCTTTTGTAGATACATTTCCTGGCAGGACAAAATTTTTCCCCTCTTGCTTCTGGGGTTTGATGAAATCTTCCTGAGTGTCATTTTGCCCTGTGCTGAGACCGTTCTTGATGGAAATTTTTGATCTTAGAACAACTGTCTCAGCACAGGTTTCCCCTTTTTCCTCCACCAATTCCTGATTGTGGGACACTGTTCCTAACTGCAGGTCACTAGGTGGAAAAATTATTGGTAGGGACATCTGAAAATCTGGGGGAAGAAGTGAAATGGACATTTGCATGCGTCCCCATTGCTGCTCTGCTCTATCACCTGCGTTTTGCTTGCCAATCCTGGAAATTTCTGCCTGTAGATTTCTTCGTACTGCTGGTTCCCCACCCAAAGGCTGTTGTGACTCCCAAAACTCTATCTGGGACTCTTGGCTTTCCCAAGGCTTTCCCTGCCCCCCTGATCCCATCTTAGGGACTGTGGGCAAAGGCTGTACTATTACTGGCATGCTTTTGCTCCGAAAATTAGCTGACCCACTGAATTCATTTCGCTCTTCAACCGAGAAGAACGCTCCCATCTCACCTTTGGGATCCTCTTAGAGGATGTTTGGACGCGTCTCGAAGCCTTTTCACAGGCGTAGGGAGATGAGGATGGGCCACATTCGTGCCGTCTGGCCTGGAGCCTGGTCCTGGTGCCTAGTGCTTCCTCTGCATCTGCCTTGCTGCAGGAGATCGCATCTGCGTTGCCTTCGGGGAATCACGTCTGCTGTTGCCTTGGGGGGATCACCTCTGCCGTTGCGTTGGGGGGAATCACGTCGGGGTCACCATATGTTGTGTTACGAATCACACGGGACACAGAGTTTCGGGGTGCAATATCTGGTGCTCAGGGCAGCATTCCTGTTCGTCTGTCTGTCAGGGTTCCATGGATGTCTGAGTGTCTCTCTGTGTGTGGAGGCATGCGTGTATGTGAGATTGAGCTGCGTGTGTGTGGAAGTGTGTGATGATGGTTCTCCTTCGGAGCCTTCTCTCTCTGAGCCTCCTTCTGCTGCCTGAGCCCAGCCTTTATTAGAGAGTCAGCACAATAGATACGGAGAAACATTCCTCGGTGGGGGGAAAGAATGCAAGCGTTATCTGTTCAGTAAACAGGTAAACAAAGCAGGGGAAATGGGATCCATAGGTGGGGGGAAATGCTCCCTAGCTAGTGAGTGATTACTGATAAGGACGGAAAGGGGCTCTTGGTCTGTGTATCCTGATATCCTGTTTTCCTGGCCTCCTGACCTATGCTTAGATCAGCATTAGCTTAGCTGCACCTGGGTGCCTGCTCAGCCCTGGGGATTTCTGGGAAATCCAGGTCCTCAGCTTCCTCTAGGTGCGCTTTTGTGCTCTGCCCATTTCTTGGGGTACAGAGCTATGCGGTATGAAATCCCTACAAAACTGCTGCTTTAATTACAAAAGTTTTTACTTATGAGCATGTGCTCAGAACGGAAAAAATTTGTAAGCTGAGTTTTTAGTGTAGTAGCCCTCAGGTACTTTGGGCCAGAAAAAGTAGACCTTCGCCTGTTGAACAGCCCTGCTCTAACTTAAAAGCATCATCTCATTGTTGGCATCTCCTCCCCTTGGCCACAGTCATTCTGGTAATTGTCCAATCACAGGGCATTGTTTAGCATATTAATTAGTCTTCTTCCACACCTCTATTTCCCATGGAGTGTGTTTCTCAGGAATGTGATGTTATGACTCCTTCTTGCTCGCTGAGCCTCATCCCAGGCGATAAGGCAGCACCTGTGAGCTGAGTTGGAACAAGGGGACAAAAACAACTATGCAGACATTCTCACAGAAATCCTTTCTTGCTTCTCTTGACCTAACTGCAGCCATTTTCTAATCTCTTGACATAATATTTGAAACAAATAGTTTGGGTGGAATAAACTGCAGAAGGCTGTGTAACAATTTGCATCCGTTTCTTACCCTAGACCTCACTACACTTTACCCAGCCTGGAAAGGAACCATTTCCTCACAGATGATCACAGGACAAGTGTGATAAATCCCCTTGTTTTCCTCAGGATATTCACTGCTGCCACAATTGGCCTCCTCACTGAGGCGGGTGGAGGTGGGTCCACCCTGGAGCTGTGTCTCCTTCTCCTGCCTCTTCCATGGCAGCGCATTGGGTTTGTTACTTGATTTGAAATGACATTTTTGTGGTTGCTTATATTTTACAGGTAAGACGCTGTAGGGAAGAAATAAAAGAGGAGGACACCAAGTACCAGAGGAAGAGGTTGAATATTCAGATGCAAAAGAGAATGTTGAGAATCAAACCCGAAGAAAGAAGCTTAGAAGGAAATCAGTTAGATGTAAAGATGGAGAAATCTGTTACTCGTCAGAAGGAAGATGAAGCAGTTCAGAGAACATCCAAAGGAGAGGAAAGGAGAGGAACAATGTGTTCTCATAGGAAAATTCACCAAGGGGAGAAGCCATTGACATGCCTAGAGTGTGGAAAGAGCTTTAGTTGTTCTACAGACCTAACTATACACCTGAGAACACACCCAGGCGAAAAGCCGTTTGAATGCCCGGAGTGTGGAAAGAGGTTCAGTCAAGTTGGAAACCTTGCTAGCCATCACAGGACCCACACAGGCGAGAAGCCATTTCAATGTCTGGAGTGCGGAAAGAGGTTCACTCAAGCTGGACACCTTGCTAGACATCACAGGACCCACACAGGTGAGAAGCCATTTGAATGTCTGGAGTGTGGAAAGAGGTTCAGTCAAGCTGACAGCCTTGCTAGCCATCACAGGACCCACAGAGTTGAGAAACCATATGAATGCATGGAGTGTGGAATGAGTTTTAGTTGTTCTACAGACCTAACTATACACCTGAGAACACACGAAGTCGAGAAGCCGTTTGAATGTCTGGAGTGTGGAAAGAGGTTCAGTCAAGCTGCACACCTTGCTACTCACACTGGTGAGAAGCCATTTGAATGCCTGGAGTGTGGAAAGTGGTTCAGTCGAGCTGCACAGCTTGCTCGCCATCAAAGGACCCACACAGGAGAGAAACCATATAAATGCCTGGAGTGTGGAAAGAGGTTCGTGGAAACTGAACACCTTGCTCGCCATCACAGAACCCACACAGGTGAGAAGCCATTTGAATGTCTGGAGTGTGGAAAGAAGTTCAGTAATTCTCACAGCCTAGCTAGCCACCACAGAATCCACACAGGTGAGAAGCCATTTGAATGTCTGGAGTGTGGAAAGAGGTTCAGTCTAGCTGCATACCTTGCTAGTCATCAGAGGACCCACACAGGTGAGAAGCCATTTGAATGTCTGGAGTGTGGAAAGAGGTTCAGTCTAGTTGCATACCTTGCTAGCCATCACAGGACCCACACAGGCGAAAAGCCATTTCAATGTCTGGAGTGTGGAAAGAGGTTCAGTGATTCTGGAACCCTTTCTCATCACCACAGAATGCATACAGGCGAGAAGCCATTTCAATGTCTGGAGTGTGGAAAGAGGTTCAGTCTAGCTGGACACCTTGCTAGTCATCAGAGGACCCACACAGGTGAGAAGCCATTTGAATGTATTGAGTGTGGAAAGAGGTTCAGTCGAGGTGGAGACCTTGCTAGCCATCACAGAATCCACACAGGTGAGAAGCCATTTGAATGTCTGGAGTGTGGAAAGAAGTTCAGTCATTCTCACAGCCTAGCTAGCCACCACAGAATCCACACAGGTGAGAAGCCATTTGAATGTCTGGAGTGTGGAAAGAGGTTCAGTGATTCTGGAAACCTTGTTAAGCATCACAGAACCCACACAGGCGAGAAGCCATTTGAATGTCTGGAGTGTGGAAATAGGTTCAGTCGAGGTGGAGACCTTGCTCGCCATCACAGAATCCACAGAGGTGAGAAGCCATTTGAATGTCTGAAGTGTGGAAAGCGGTTCAGTCAAACTGGAAGCCTTGCTTATCATCGCAGAATCCACACAGACGAGAAAGCATTTGATCATCTGGAGTGTGGGAAGAGGGTCAGTCAAGCTGAAAGCCTTGCTAGGCATCACAGGACTCACGCGGATGAGAAGCCATTGGAATGTCAGAACTGAGAAGCCTGTTTCTTTCATTATGTTAGCTTGTTGTGTTCTGAATAAAGTTCAAGGTACTGGTTTTGACTTCCATAACCCTCCTTGGCTTGGAACCTGAGTACCTGACAGTGCAGATCTTCCAAATGTCAACTGAGGCCCAACCCAGCAGAATGTCGCAGTCGCTCTCACTTCGGGTGGCCACTCCCAGGGAGGTCCAGAAATTGATTATTCGAAACCGGACCTTCTCTGTGAACAAACTACCAAGTGAGATTCGCCTTGTACAGTCCCTGCTGGCCTTCAAAAATCACTTAAGACTTTGCTTTTCAGAGAGGTCTTTGACAAACATTTGAGGGGTTTTTTTTGTTGTTCTTTCCCACCATCTTCCCAAATATTATTATTATTTTAATTGGTAGATTTGTTTAATTTTTTTTGTTAGGTGATTGTTGTATAGTTCCCTCCTTTGGGAAGATGGTCACTATAGAAATAAATAAATAAATAAATAAATTATTAATTGGACACACATGAATTGATGTTTCATAGAGGGTAGCCATGTTGGTCTTTTCAAGATTTTCAGTCAAAAATCAAGGAAACATGAAACAAAACAAAATAAAAGCCACAAAATATGTGGCACCTTAAAGACTAACTTTCATATTTTAGTGTAACATGTCATGTATAATGATATAATTTGATACAGTTGATATATGCTGATGTAACCTGATGTAATATCCTATGTTGTAATGTATTCTGTGATTGCTACAAGAGTTGTATACAAGTAAGATGTTACAAGGGTGGTTTATTTGCTGGAAGTCAAATCACTTTACTCTGTCTATTGCCATGTTAAACTGTTTTGCTGATGTAATTCTGTGTTGGATGCTTTGTATATATTGCAACTGAATTTCTAATACACTGCGATATGATTTTTACGTATACTCTGTTTGTGCGTGTGTAATATATTTAATTTCTGTTCCAGATGTGATAAACCTTCTGTTGAGACCACAGCAAGCTAATCCTGCTGCAAGCTGTTGGATTTCACAAGACCCAATTAAAAAATCCAACACAGAGAGATCCAGGCAATATTACCAGTTTATTAGGCCTAATAAAGATGGTAAGGCGAACGGATCACTCAAGGCAGAAGTGAGGCGTTCAGCCATAATCCCACAGATGGTAGCTTCGCCCCATTGGCCCCTCAGCCAAGCACATACACCAAAGGTCTGAACCTGCGGTTCCTCTTGTACTGAGCAGGATTACTATCGCAACAACACATCAGTAGGGTAAAACTAACCTTTAGGGGGGATTCTGACTTAGAGGCGTTCAGCAGCCCGAAAACAGGAAACCCCCAATCTTTATTTCCTCCCTTTCCCGCCTCCCAAAGTGGCACCTCCTCTGGGCCGGATCAGGGGTGGTGTTCTGGGGACCACCAATGAAGTGAGTCCATGAGTCTGTTGGGGGAGGTCCTGGGCGTTCCACAGTCCATGGCCCAGGCCCCCTGTTGGGGTGCGATTAGGCAAAAACTAATCCTTTAATGTGTGTCCAAGGGATTGACAATGAAAGGGGAGAAGCCAGTATTGTCCAAATGCCTGGGTAATCACAAAACAATTAACAGGTAGATGGGGAGACGGAACAATCACAATGGGGGGGGGGAGGAAGTCACAATGGAGGTGGAAAGCTGATCAGGAAAGTCCTTTGCTGCCAGACGGTGCTTTGGATGGATGTGGAAATGAAAACAATGGTGCGCTTCAGGCTGTGATGGTATCTCTGGCACATCTGCTGGGCGTACGTGCCTGTGTCGCTTGAGGAAAATGGAATTTTGCTAGGTGATCATCTTCTTCAGCCATGCTGGTGCTCCTTTATTGCCCCAAAGGTAACTTAGGTCCAGAAAGCAGAGGAATACAAGGACATGGCTTCAAGCATCTAGCCTTTAGTGAGACGGGGTGCAGAGGAATAGGAAAAAGCCAGGAGGAGATGGGGCAAAGGGGAGGGCAAGGGAAGAAGAGAGAGAGAGAGAGAGAGAGAGAGACGGGGAAGGGGGGTAAAGGGTTAAGAAGGGAAAACATGGTGAGGTGAGAGGTAAGGGGGGGTGACCTTCTAGCTTGAGGTGGCGGAAGAGAGGAAGAGAGGAGAAAGAGGGGGTGGGTGGGTCAGCAAGCAACATCAATGGGTGAATGATGAGTCATCCATGATAAGAAATGGGGTGGGTATTATCTTGAGGTAGAATAATGGCAGACCTTCCCATGGTCCAGAGGCAGATGAAGGGATTTGATGATGTCCAGGTGCTTGAGCTGGAAGCTGGAGGGCTAAGCAGGAAAAAAGGTGCCCCATAGAGCCCATTGTCTCTGTGAAGGAAGGAGAAGATTCCTTCTGGCAAAATCCATTCAGAGGAATCAAGCAGTTTGAACTGGTTCTTCCATGTGGCAGGGTGGCCCTTGCATGGAGGCAACGTGTACCTTTGTCCAGGCCTTGAGATACGTGAAGGAAGAAGGAATTGGGAAAATGGAGGGGTCGGGGATATTACTGGAAGGCCGGGGGGGGGCACAGAGGGGATAGGTGGAGGAACCTTTATTTTGGGGAAGAGAGAGAGAGAGAGAGGGAGGAGAAGGGAAAGAGAAAATACTTCTTGGTGCCCTTTTGGCTGTGCAGGGAACGATGCAGTGATGAAAAGGGGGTTAATATGAGATGATCCCTCACCCACCCCCAAGTGTGTCAAGGTCTGATCTACTGAGGAGTAAGGGGTTGCCTCATTCCCCCTACTTTCCTGAGGCTGGGGGCACATGTCCAGGGGAAACAACTTATCGAATCCACTGTCAATCACCTCCAACCTTTGTTCCCAAGCCTATTTGCTTGTAGGGAAAGAAACCGGGGCTTCTCAGCCATATCTTTTTGGGGAACGGCTGGGCCAATATGGACCAGGTTTGTTTGCATTGTGCTTGTGACGATATCAAGGATTGTAGCCGGATGCGGGGGGTCTAATTTTGTCCTTGCCTAATTGACGTGTGCTCGTAGGAGCGGGTGCGGGCCTGCCTCCACAGACACATGTCTGCTCCCAATTCACACACACAGTTTTTGTGTTTGTGTCCTCTACATTTCCCCCCTTTTTTAACATGAGTGGTGCCTGGCATGCTGCCAGGCATCCCCTTACTTTGGTGCTGCGCCTGCCTTGCCTTTCCGGTTGGACTGGCCACCTCATTTAACGAGGGAATAACGAGAGGTCACAAACATTACCGCACACCGGATCAGGCCACGAGTCACCACCAAAAGCACAAGAAAGCCAATTATTATTAGGAAAAGTTCCTTTATCCAATTGATATTAGGAAGCCAGCCGGTTAATATTTCCCACAAGAGGGGCCAGCGCTGGGGTAAGATTTCTGTATGTTCTAGGCGACTTGGTGAATTTTTTTTTTGACATTGGTCTATACTTGTTTACTCATATTTACATAAAAACAGCAACGACTCAAGACTGTCTCAGTTGCTGAGCACAAAGTCGAAGGTGATTTTATGCTGAACCAAAGTGTCTGCCATGGATCCCACCTTCACTTGTAGGACAGATGCCGTGTCTGCTGTGACATTAGCGAGGGCTTCAAGTTGGCAAGAGAGTTGCCTGATTTGTCTTACATTCAAAGCGACACCCCACGCAGGAAACATGATAGCCCCAAATCTCTGAGCCTCAGAAAGGCAGGTGTGTTCTGGGTCAAAGCCTTGGTCCTCATTAAGGCCTTGCCTGGCTCGTCCCTGGTGAAGGGGGCCTGGCCAGGCAGAAGCTGGCTGGTTCTTAGGGTAAAATTGAATGCCAGCCAGGATCTCCCCAATTGACAGAAAGGGACCTGTACCAAGGGAGAGGCATAGGTCAGGGTCCTGTGTGTTGGCTGATTATGCCATGGCACACAGACGGGAGTCAGCGGCCAGTGCTGGTGGTAACCAAGGGAGAATTGGTCCAGATCCAAGACTCCCCCCTCTTGCTGTTCCCCAAGGGGCATGGAGTACAAGTGTGTAGCATTCCACTTCTTAGGGTCCAGACAGGCAGCTGGCACAACCGGCCACCCTTGTCTATGGTGGGTGGGGCCATGTGCATGAACCCAACAGTCAGTTACATTGAACATTTATGTAGTGTTGTGTACCAGCCTGCAGAGTGCATTTCTCCCTCATTCTGCAGAAATGGGGTGAAGGAAGTGTAGGAGGCTCCCTAGGAGGCATAGGGAAAAAGCATGTAGGAACACGATGGGGTGGGGAGGGACTAAAAACAGAGGGTGAAGGGACATACAGAGATGGCCTGGAGGGGTACACTTGCCATTTGCAGAGGTTTTCTTGGGCCGGCGCAGGTTCCGTCTCAGGTCCAGTACACAAGAGTCAGCTCCTCGTCTCCCAGGGAAGAGAGCAGTGGCGCAATGATGTGGGCTCTGATCCAGGCGGCCGCTGGTCCTTCCGTCGTTGGATTCTCAAGCGCATGGGTCTCAACCGCTTACAAGCCCAGTCCTCTGTTGGTGGTCTCACGGCTTTAACCTTGGAAGGTGAACCCAGGATTTGAGTCCCTCAACTTTCACCATGGTGGGGGTGCTAAGGAGGACTTTGGTGTGGAGGTGACCATTTGGCTTCCAGGCGGCTGGGGTGCAGTTCTTTCAACAGGACCCAATCCCCTGGGTGGATCTCGATAGGGGGGCCTCTCGGGGGGGGGGGCGGCGGCCGCAGCAACCTGCTGAGAGAGAGGGAGAGAAAACCCCTTCCCGACTCCCTAAAATAGACGGCAGGGGCTGATCCCCTGAGTTAGGTTTTGGGGCTAGAGCGACAAAGGGATGACCATGGAGGGGCTCAAAAAGGGGGGCAGTCCTAGGCGGGCGGTGGGAGTGGCTCAGATGTGGGCCAGAGCAATGGGTAGGGCTTTTGGTCATTCGAGTCCTGTTTCTTTGCAAATTTTTAGCCAATTGCCGTGGTTTTTTTTGTTTTGTTTTGTTTTTTGTTTTTTTAATTTTGAGCCTCTTAACTTTTCTGGAGGCTTGTGGCCAATGTCGAATGTAGGGAGGTAGATGGCCACCCAACCAGAAGATTCTACTTAGCCCCAGCCCTGGGCATTTCCATGAGATCAACGTGCCATGCCTCCCCTGGGTAACAGGTCTGTCTAAGAACCCCCTGGGGTATAGTTTTAGTTCCCCATGGGTTGTTCTGTAGGCAGATGAGGCAGGAAGCAACCATGCCTTTGCAAACTGATTGCAGCTCAGGGTGGAAGTATCGATGTCTTAGCCAATTGTACAAAGTTTTCCCTGAGGAATGTGAGCCCCTCATGGAACTGTTTGACTTAATAGGACAGTATTGCTGAGAGGAACTGCCCAAGCCCATTGATCACCCACTAGCCATTCTCCCACTTCTCGCCAGACTGTAGGGAATTCAGGGAGGAGTACAGAGGAGCAGTTCTTTGTTCAGGAGGCGGGGGGGCAGGCTCCCCCTTTTCCAGATATGACAGTGTGGACTGGGGTGGAAGGAACTGCATGATGATGGGGCTAAGAGTACAAGGGACTAAGGAGGAGGGGGGGTTAGAAGGGAGGGGCTAAGAAGAAGGGGGTAGAAAAGAGAGGGGTTGCGAACCGGATGCCCCACCACATGGCTAGGACTATGATATTGGGGGGACAGGGCGAAAAAAACCAGAAACTGGGTGAAGGACCATGTGGGGCACCTGGGAAGGGGGACCCACAACACCATTTAAGCAGGGATTCATCCCAGCAACGGCCAAAATAAGGCCCTCTTCCCTCTCTAAATTTAAAGGACTCCCAAGGAAATAATAGTGTGTTTGTGATTATGTACAATACATCCTTCCCATCTGGCTTGGGACACTCTGGAAAAAGGTATCCCTGGTCCAGCAGGGCTCTTCTTATGTTCTTATTGATTTCATGGTAAGTCAGGTATTTCAGGAGTAGTTTTACCCCCAGAATAAGTTTCCAAGTCCCAGCCCATCACTTTGTTCACTATACTAAAAATCTTAAAATATAAGAGTAACCAGCGATTTCCCACACAGGAATCATTAGAGGACGAAAGAGGCTGCAACCAACATGCATGGCATATTTAACAATAGATTTCACTCATAATATACGCAACTAGAGAATAAAGCAATATCTTGTGACTATCTATTCCTGGCTAGTAGCTAAAGACAGTAAAGGGAGGATCTATGAAACCAAGAATGGATCCTCCTGTTTTCATTGGATTTTCCCATGCCAATTCAATGTCAAATCATCGACTGTACAAAATAAACATTTGGGGCTCTTTAGTCTGGAAAAAAGGTGCCTGAGGGGGGATATAATTGAGACGTACGTAATAATGCAGGGCATGAGTCAAGAGGATAGAGGGACGCTCTTCTCCCTCTCCCAAAATACCAGAACTAGGGGACATCCACTCAAACTGAGGGTTGGGAGAGTGAGAACAGACAAAAGAAAATATTTTTTCACCCAGAGCATTGTTAGTCTGTGGAACTCCCTACCACAGGAGGTGGTGATGGCATCTGGCCTGGATGCCTTCAAAAGGGGATTGGATAGATTCCTGGAGGAAAAGTCCATCACAGGTTACAAACCATGAGGGAGATGTGTCATATCCAGCCTTAAAACCAGGGTACTTCAGTGGTATCAGGAGACAGATATCTAGTCTCATGCGCTTCCAAAAGCATCTGGTGGGGCCACTGTGATACAGGAAGCTGGACTAGATGGACCTTTGGCCTGATCCAGCATGATGGCTCTCCTTAGGTTCTGATGTCATCCAGTACATTCTCTATAGTGATCCAAAAGGATGCCACCAAGCCATGGATCCTCATGGGTTTTCCTGATTTGAGGGCTGGATCATTCCCAAACCAGTGTCTCATCATCTGCCTGGCCCCCCCTCGCACCAAGAGAGATTATACCACGGAAATCTTGGGTCCATCAGTACGTGTCTGTGGGCACAAAATGTTTTAGAGAGTACTGCTTCATTTAAAGATCATAGGAAATCAAATAGCTCTGTGGTGTGGATCCGTGCTTTGGCACCATGACAGAGGTGTTCCGTCTGATGGCAAATCAAGCAGGCACAGGTTCCCAACAGGGGGGAGTACTCCGGTGTACTAACCCCCCACCACCACCGCAGCCTCTCCGGACGAGCACAGAATCATCCCCGAACAGGGGGGGAGGAGGAAGGGAGCAGAGCTAGCAAGCCCCACCCCCAGCAGACTCCACTGGCCAGCCGCTCATCCCAATAAGGTGAGTTCCTGCTGGGGAATCCAGCGCAACAACCAATGACCAAGGACGGCAGAGGCGGAAGGAGGACTGTAAGGGCATTAGGATGATAGGACACAGCATGAAAGGAAATTAGCATGATGGGACAATTGCTTCACGTGACCTCTGGGAACTCCACGGAGCTGGGAAGTTTATAACAGTGGAACCTTGTCTTACGTCATTAATCCATTCCAGAGGTCTAGACATAAGTCAAATATGCTGACGGAGACCAGCCCCAATCAGAAAAAGAATGGTGCGAAAATAATAAAGAGCTCTTGAAGAAAATGGACACTGCAGCTTGATCTCTGGTGTGTAACTCCAATCTGTTCCCTCAGAACTGACTCTGCCGGCCACACCCAATCGGCAGCTTTTATTAACTATTCAAAATGGCCGTCGATAGTATTATCCAATAACATTTTGCCAACAGTCTCATGACAATACATAACATGGATACATTTATGTGCATGTGACATGCTCGCTCCACCCTAATGGCGAAGGGTACTATACTTTCTAAAATGGTTCCTAACACAGCATATGCCTATTTTCTAAAATGGTTCCTAACACAGCATATGCCTATTATTAATATGGCTCCGCCATGGCTCCCACAATATGCCTTAAGTCAAATGATTTTTTCCCATAGAAAGTAATGGGAAAGTGGATAAATCCGTTCCAGATGATGAAAAAGACCCCCGAAAACAGCAATTTAACACAAATTTGACTGGCATAGGAGATTCCTTCTGGGGATGTAAATGAAATATGAAATGTCTCTTCAAAGAGAGGAGGCGGCAGTGGAATTATAGTCCACAAGTTATACACCTCCACTTTTTAATGTTTATAGCAGCAATGTCTAACATTTAAGTTTTACTGATTTTTAACCTGACGTTCCAAGTTCTGAACAACTCTATGCTTACCATTAGAGTCCCACAACTTTACAGCTCCCCAACTAAAATGCTTCCATTGTGGACCAGAATTCTGCAGCCAGATTTTTTACAAGACTGAGCCAACTGTCTAACCAGCGAGGCCAGCCCCAAGCTCCCGGCTGCGGCGGCTGCGGCGAGGCCAGCTCTGAGCACCTGGAGCTGGTCCTCGGCCTCACCGAAGCCGCTGCTGCTGCCGGAGGAGAGGAAGAAGGCAGGAGCAGTTTGGAGGCGGCAGCCGCGATGCTGGGTCGTGGCTGCCGCCCGATTCCGGTGCCTTGCGCCAGGGCTCCGAGCTGTAAGTCAAAGCCTGCGACTCAAGTCAAACAGGCCCCTTCTTGCTGCAAGTCAAATATGCTGCAAGTCAAGCAGCATGTAAGTCAAGGTTCCACTATACTTAGATTATGAGAGAGAGAGATGGGCTTAGAATCCAGCTTGAAGATGAAGGCAGTTAGAATTTAGGTCCTAGCCAACCTAGGAATTGAAACTTACATAGTATTAAGATAGTAAGAATATCTTAGATTTTGTTATTTTCAGGCAATATTATATGATTTTATCTGATAAGCATTTTTATATTTTTAATTGATTTTTATGTTGTTTTTCATTTTTGTAACTTAGAATAGTGAATAAAGCAATTTCATTGAACTGATGTTCTCAGATCATTTTCCTCGTTAAAAGAAACCACGGGGACTCTGGGAATCTCTTGGCCAGAGACGCTCCCCCCCCCCGGGTTCCGTTCCAGCAGGCAACTCCAGACGGCCACCCGGGAGCAGCCCGGCAGCCGACACGCAGACGGGAACCAAGCAGGAACCAAAAAACACAGGCAGGCGGGGTGGGCAAGTAGGGGTGGCAGATGACAACCACCAACCCTCCCCACCACCCCCTCCTTGACAGCAGTGTGAAAGGCTTTGCAAAACAAAAACAAGAAACAAATAATACAAATGAAAAAATTTAAAAAGGACCAGCAACAGGGACAGGCAAATCCCGCCGGCCACCACCTTGCCAGAAGTATTTTTAATTTTATGATTATTTTGAAGCTCACACTCTCTCTCACCCCCTTTTCTCACCCATCTGGTCTCTTTTCCAGGAGGGGGGGGATGCTCAGTGCCTCAACCTCCATCAAGGTCAAACGCACAGGCAGCGTGCATCCCGTTTGTGTGCCTGTAATCATGCAAAAGAGATTCCAGCCGCCCTCCCCCCACCATGTCACACACACACACACACACACACACACACACACACACACACACACACACACACACCATCTCACACACCTGCCATGTCCTCTTTCACACCCACTCCACCCAGGCTGCATGCATGCAGGCTGCATGTTTGGCCATGTTCTGGAAGTTTTTCTTCCTGACGTTTCGCCACACTCTGTAGCCGGCATCTTCAGAGGGCAAGGAGCTCAGGGAACTAGGAGTTCTCTCTGTGCTCTGGGGTATAGAATGAGAGAGACTTTAAAAAAACCAAATTCCCACTCATTCTATACGGCCAGACAGCCCAAAAAACTCACAACAGCGATCGGATACTGGCCGTGGAAGCCTTCGAGAATACACAGACATGTGATTTCATATGATTTTCAAACTGAATACCCTCAAAACGAATTTCATTTCATACAACACATGTGGGCTTTCAGAAGTACTGTATGGCACAAAAAACCCAATGACCACCCCTGGACCAAACTCACATCATGGGCCCCATCTCTGCACACCGATTGCACGCCAAAAATCACAGGTCTGTCGACGTGTGGCTCCGCAGCGGTGCAAAAACATAAGACCGAAGTTAGATCTCACAGATCTATGATCTTTCTCCAGGTCCTGGTTTTGATTTTCAAAGCCCTCCATGGCTTGGGACCAGAGTACCTGGTGGAGCGTATTTCCCAGAGGTCAACTGGGTCCAGACCCACAAGATTGGCGCAGGCGCACTCACTGAGGGTGGCCACACCCAGAGAGGCGCAGAAATCGCGTACGTGTGACCACACCTTTCTTGTGGTGGGACCCATGTTGTGGAACCATCTTCCCAGTGAGCTGCACCTTGCAGTGTCCCTGCCTGCCTTCAGGAAAGCCCCGAAAACCCATCTATTCAGGGAGGCCTTTGGTGACCTTTTCAGTTAATTTTTAATTTTCATTTATTTACTTTTATTCATTTTATTTTATTTTATTTTATTTTGCTCGCCCCCAATTCCATCTCTTGTTCCTCCCCACCCTAATTGCTCCCTGCTCATTTTTATGCTTGTCTTCCCTGTTTGTTTTTATTGTTCACCGCCCCGAGTTCCTATAGGAAGATGCGGCGGTATATAAATGCAACAAATAAATAATAAATAAATAAAAGCAAAGCAAAGTGTTCTGCTTATATACCGCCCAATACCACTTTAAGTAGTCTCTGGGCAGTTTACAATTTTTAAAATTACGGTGTGCAGGCTACACATTGCCCCCCCCCCCCCAGCAAGCTGGGTACCCATTTTACCAACCTCGGAAGGATGGACCCAAGAGTGGCACTAAAACATGCCTGCTCAAACCCAGATCTTACCAGCTTTATTCTCTGTTGTTCTACACACATTCGGGTCGTGTGGCGAAGCAGGTGAGGGGTTTTAACTCCTGTAAATGACCCAGAGGAGTCATAGCATATAAATGCATGAAATCCATCAGTAAAGAAATAAAAACATTCTTGAGGAGGCATGATGGGGGGGGGGCAGGCAGCTTCCTTGAAGGGGGGGGCTCCCATCAGGGCAACCAAAACTACCCTTCTTCCTCTTTAACCAGGAGGCCAAGGGACCCTGCCCTGGACGGACCTCGTTCCCAGAATGCCCAAAGGGATCACCTCAGGCAGGGATCCCCGTCCTGGATTCAGTAGATCCAACTCTTTGTTGGGGGGAAATATGGAATCACCTCCTCAAAGGATCCTGGCCATTGAAAAGGGAAAATCAAATTAATAACAGGAAGGCCAGGCTGGGATTTGGGTCAGTTGTGGCGACCATGACTGACTCCCTTCCGACCTCCGGCCCTCTTGAGGATCCCCCCCACCCCCTTCTACCAACAGGTCAGCCGAAAAGGGAGGCCGAGAGACGGGGTTTCTATCCAGGGACCAGGAGGCGGCCTTTTGTAGAGCCAATGGCCCTGAATGGCGCCTCCTGGACAAAAACACCGGGGGGGGGGAATGCTCTGCAAGGCAGTCAGGAGTTGCCAGAAGGTTTTGATGGAAAAACGCCCCATGAAGGGAAGCCCCCCCATGCGCTTCTCCGGCCTCTTGCCCACCATCCCCTCGTTTCAGAAGAAGATTGTTCAGAAGAAAGATGCAAAATTTCTCACGAGGGAGAGAGAACCGGGGGGGGGGGAATCGTCCCACCTCTCCTGCAGTCGGTCCCTGGTTTTCTCTTTGAGAGGCACTTGGGGGGGGGGGCGGTGTGGACCCTCAGGGGGGTCCAGGATTTTATGGCTACATTCATTGTTTGGGTGCAGCTGTTCCTTGAATCCCGGCGGGGGGGGGGACTGGGCAGAGCGACGAGCCCTGGACTCCCCCCCCCCTTCTGTCTTCCAGTCTACGGCAGCTGTTTCGGGGGGGGGGGGTGGCAGGAAAGGGGGTTTGGGTGGGACCCCATGGGCTGGGCGTGTGTTGCTTTTGAGAGGGGGGGCGGGCAGGGTAGAAGCCCTCTGTGCATGGGCAGAGAAGCAGGAGGTTCCTCCAAGGCATCTCCCTTTTGTCTGGGTCTGGACCCCTCCCTCCCTGCCACCCCGGATAAAGTGGGTGATGATGAGACTGGGGGTTCAAGACCCTCCCTGGGCCAGGGATGCTTGATTTTGGGGGGGGGGCAGAGCAGGGAGGGCGGAAACGAGGGGGGGGACACCACCCTCTCCTCCTTGGACCTCCTCTCCCTTCCCTCCCCAGCCCCTCCCCACTTGTAGGTTGACCCCCCCATACAAAAAGGAAGCCACTCTGTGGGGCAGAGGGTGAGATCCAGCCTGGGGGTCTCCGGAGGGGGGGGAGTATATACTGTTGGGGGGGTCGGCAGACATTGGACACCCCCCCTCCTTCCCTCCCTCCCTCCCAGTCAAGCCCCCCACCCCACCCCTCCTCCTAAGATCCCCCCTCCCACCATTCCCTCCCCCCTCCATGGAGTGCCCTCCCCCCCGCTCCTCTTCCTGGGGGGGGGAATCTATTAAAGCAACAAGACAACCTTCCCTCCCCCCCTGCTTCCACCCTCCTTTTTCCTTTGGGGGGGGGAGAATGGGCCCCGATTCCTCCAAGGGGGTGGTGTTCATTGTTCCCCCCCCTCCCTCCTCCCCTCCTCCATCTCCATATCAAGGGGAGGGCGAGAGAAAAGGAAGGAGGAGTGATGGGGGGCTTAGAGGGCGGGGGGCAACTTGACGCCTCCTTCTCCCTCCGGACCCCCCAATGTCTGGGGGGTGCTTCTTTCTTGGGACCCCCCCCCCCGGATTTCATCAGCAAAGCCCCTTCCTCTTTCTTCCTTAGCCCCCTCCCTCGATGCCCCTCCTCCCCCAAGGCATCCCTTCCTCCCCCACCCCCAATAGCAATGCCTCCCCCCCCCCATTTGCAGAGACCTCCTTCCTCCTTCCTCCTCCTCCTTCTGGGGTGGGGGGTCTCCTTTTGCTCTCCAGAGCCTTTTATTGGGGGGGGGGTCGGAGGAGGGAGCACTCCCCCCTTCCCTTCCCCGCTGCTCTAGGAAGGCAGTCTCTCGCTGCTGCTCTGCCCCCCCCCCCTTGAAGGACTGTGGGCGCTGGGGGGGCGTGCCCTCCTTTGTCTGCTCTCCTCCTCCTCCTCCTGTAAACAAATTTGGTGTGCTTTTAAAAGCTGCAATCTCTTTGGCACAATGCACTGTACACTTGTAGAGGCTTATGGTCATAAGCAGTAAACTGATTGATCTGTGCACGCAGCCTACGTTCCACTGTACATAGAACAGAAGATCTGGCCAACATAATCCTACTGAATTAGCCCACTTCGAGGGTGTGTGTAAAGATCGAATCATCTTAACAATTCAATTTGTTTGGACTTTACCTATATTTTATAGACATCCCTACTTTTAAATTGTACCACACTCTGGTGTGAATAAAGCTTTCTCTTGCACTGGATTTTTTTGCATTCAAAATGGAAACGTTACCCTGTAACACCCACCGCCTACTCCCATAGATTTCTCCCTTTTCTCTCCCGTGGTTTCTCTGAAACAGACAAAATAATTTTTTTGGAAATGATAAGCACAGATCATGGTGGCAGAAACAACCCCCAGAGTGCCAATATTCACTAGATCCTTAGGTGTTTTGTTAAAACTTGTATCTGTTATATATAATACCAGTCAGTGGCTTTATAATTTTGATTGACTATTCCTGGTATTGTTGAATAATAATAAAAAGTAATACAGAGAGAAATTCCCAGCAGATGTAGATCTGTATGTACATCTCTTTGTCTCTGCTCCATTGGTCCCTTCCCTAAAGCAGTGTTGGCGAACCTATGGCACGGGTGCCAAGGGAGGCATTCGGAGCCCTTTTTGTGGGCACCCGACATTTCCCCTTCACAGCCACCTCTATTCGGGTTAAATTGCTGTACTGGCACTTTGCAGAAAATTTAGTGGGTTTTGAATCACAGTTTGGGCAATCTGTCTCTAAAAGGTTCACCATCACTGCCCTAAAGCAACTTTCATTCTCCCTGAAATCCAAGGGCTGATGGCACGGGACACTCACACCAAGCCTCCCATGGAGGCTATAGTAACGAGCGGCCAGTCTCGGGATGGAACTATCAGGTGAGCCTCTCTTGAATAGAGCAGTCCATTATTTTAACGGGGAGTGGTTTCTTTTTCATTTTGTCCAACAGAAACAACACAGAATTGCAGGGCTGGAAGGGACCCCCCTGGATCACCAAGTCCAGCCCATTTCAAGGAGGTCCAGTCCAGTTGGGGGGGGGGGAGGAGGATTGGACTCCAGACCTCAAAACCACTGAGGTCCTCAGCCAGCTCAGTTACTGGACCTGAATTGAGAGGTCTCACAGCATCATCATCATCATCATCATCAATATCATCAATCATCATCATCGACCTGTGGAGCCTGAAGGGGACCTAGTCTTTGCCCTGGAGGCACCATGGGGGGGGGGGAGATCCAAACTCCCAGCTTCTGCCTCCATCTCCACCTCCACCCACTGAGCAGCACTTCCCAACTGCTGGTCCCATTTCTCCTCCTCCTCCTCCTTCCTTCTCTGGCCTTTGATCCAAATGGCAAAACCGGTTCTGACTCTCTTGATCTCATTTTTCTTCTCCAACGTAAGCGTAATTTTTTCTCGCCCTCTTTCTTCTCTGTCTCTCTCCCTTCCCTCCCTCCCCCGATAAATGAAAACCTTCCAAGGTGGAGAAACCGAGCCTCCACCCCCCACAAAAAGGACCCCCAACCTCCCACCACTACCACCCCTCAGATCCACCCCCCCACATCCAGCAGGTCCCTCCTCGCCTCCCACCCCTTATTGAGACCCAGAGGAGGAAAGGGAAGTGGGTCCACCCCCAAAACACACACGCACGCACACACACACACACACACACACACACACACAGAGAGAGAGAGAGAGAGAGAGAGAGAGAGAGAGAGAGAGAGAGAGAGAGAGAGAGAGAGACCAGCCGGACCTCCGCCGCTCACCCCCTTGTTGCGGTGGGGGAAGGGAAAAAAGGCGGCACCGCAGAGGGAGGGGAAGGGAGACCCTCTAGGAATGTGGATGCCTCTCTATTACCATCTGCCCCTCTTTTTTTCTCAATCCTTCCTCTCTCCCTGCCTCCCCCCCCCCCCCGCGCGGGAGGACTCTCTAGGAATGACATCCACCCCTCTCTCGCTGGTCTGCCTGTATCTCCTCCGCCCTCTCGCCCGCCTTCCTTTCCCAGGATTCTGCGCGCGAGGAGAGGGGAGGCCATAGAGAGGGGGCCGCTCCAGAGTGCCCCCAAAAGGAGGCGCAAGTGGGAGTGCCACGCTGCCCCCCCTGACTCTATGGTCTCCAATCTCGGGACCGGGAACGAGGTGAGCGACGGTGGGGGGGGGGATATTTGGGGTGGGGGGGATTGGAGTCAACGAAGGACCTGCCCCCCCCCACTTTCCTAAAGGGGACCCCCCACGGGGGAGGGGGGAGGCGGGAGGGGCTTCCTCTCTCTCTCTCTCTCTCTTTCTTTTGCAATCCTCCCCTCCACCCGCAGGTGGGAAAAGGGGAAGGCGAGGAGGGGACGCCATGGGGTTTTTCTTGGGGGGGGGGAGACCAGGGGAGGAGGAGGGGGAAGTAAAAGGGGGAGAGGGGGGAGGCAGGACTTTCCTGGGGACCCCCTTCCCAGCAAAGCCCCCCCGGGTGGGAAATCCCTTTATGTGGGAAGGTATGTGTGTTTGTTGGGGGGGGGGAGGATTTCATTCCTGGGAGGGGGTTGGCAAAGGGAAAAGCCCCCCCCCTCATTTCTCTCTCCAAAGCGGAGGCTCCAAATCCCTTTCTGTGGGAAGCAGGGAGGAGGAGGAGGAGGAGGAGGAGGAGGAGGAAGGGGGGTCCGCAAAGAGGGGGTGCGGAGTGGGGGTGTCTGAAATGGAGTCTTTTGGGGGGGGT
The DNA here is from genome assembly GCA_037367305.1 of Phrynocephalus vlangalii. Classification (NCBI taxonomy): domain Eukaryota; kingdom Metazoa; phylum Chordata; class Lepidosauria; order Squamata; family Agamidae; genus Phrynocephalus; species Phrynocephalus vlangalii. The sequence goes on along the minus strand of JAWVWN010003224.1, from coordinate 40,919 downwards.
GTTCCTGCGACCCAGACTGGGAAAGCCCCCCCCCCCCCCGGGCAGCTGCCCTCCTGATCCTTCCATAGGGGAACAGGGTCTCTCACTCGGAGCGCCTGCAGCCGCCTCTCTCCTGCCCTTTAAATAATAATCCCTTCCCTTTGGACAACATTTGAAGGACACCCCCCGTTTAACTAGATTGTTGTCCTTCTTCCCTCTTTTCTGCCCTCATTTTTCGTCCTACAGATCTGCTGCCTCTCTCCCATTTGTGGGATGAAGGTTGGCCTTGGGCGTTACACGGACTCTTTCTAGAGGATCTGCACAAAGCCAAGCTATCTAGAAACACCTGAAATGAATAAATACCTTCGAAGTTCAGGTGGGTGCTCTCTGGGTGGCTACCTCCCCTTCCTCATATAATCGTGCCACGTTTCTCTTGGAAAAAGACAATTTCGGCACCAGCCAGAGACCCCACCCTCGGCTTAGTGGCCAATAAGGAATGCATGGGTTTAGGACTACCATACCCAAGATGCAATGTTCTTCACATCCTTAAAGGCAGCCTGCCTCCTATACTGAACCCTATACAGTGATACCTTGTATAAAGGAATTAATTTTTATGTTGTACAGATTTCATGTTATACAAACCGTTGGTTATAGACGGGTCCATCGTAATAACCTTGTAGCTCTTCCAGAACAATAAGTCTTAATTGTTGCTATTTTCCCTAATAATGATAGGCTCATTTCCCCCCAATTTTTTAATTTTTATTTTATATTTATTGATATAATTTTATAATTTATATATACTGATTGGTTTATATTTTTTGTCAACCATGTCCCTAGATATTTAAAACTAGAATAGCATAAGTCTGACTTTGACATTGCCCCTATTTTCTTCTGTTCTATTATGGGAATGTTTTCACATAACAGTTTAGAAAAATCCTCTTTTGATGCATCCAGTTTCTTCACCATTGGCCATTAAGACAGTTTTCAGTTTTTTCCTGAGAAACATTGAACTAAAGTATTTTTACTGATCCCAGTGTTTTATAGACAGGTGTTAATCCAGCTGTTTGGCTGTGAGTCTTTGGCTGTGACTTGGGTAGGAGATACAGAAGTATAGCAAGCCGTACCAACGGGCTAAAAACAGTTTTTATCTGTGGGCTGTTTCACTGTTAAACGGGACGTGACAACACATGATAGACTCGTGGGGCTGGCGAGTTGTGCAGCAAGCACACAGTGTGATATCAGACTGAATGGCTTTTTAGTGGGATGGTGTTGGGGGGGGAGGGAGGGAGGCTCAGCCAATTTCATTGTACACTGGTTGTACAATGACAATAAAAAGGTTATTATAATAGCTTTCCCTAATCTATCCTGGCCATATTTAGCTTTGCTTTTCACCTTTTAGCGTTCCTTAGGATCATTTTTATAAAGGAGTAGCTGATCTCTTGGGCTTCTTGACTTTTTAATGTTCCCCTTTTATTCAGTTATTTAAAGAGGTTTCATGTTGACTGTGAGGAAGATGTAAAATTCCTCCCTGTCATGTTTGTCATGTCATCTTAGAAATCATCTGTTTGATCCCTGACTGGAAAAACGAAATAGTGGCACATGGTGCACCCTGAAGGCGTCACATTGACCTTGTAAATTAATTTTATGTTGAGCTTGTAAATCTGTGAAGAGTTTGAATATTGTTGGCATACATGAATTTGGTCAGTACTCGTTCCGTTTCTTGCCCATTTGGTGAGCATTCGAAAATCTCGGGTTTTTCCACAGCCTTTACTTGCCTCTTAATCCTTCAACTAACTACAGAGTCATCCATATGTTTTCCTTGAGTTTAATGTCATTAATCTGTTCCATTGGGATATCAAAAAATTATTTCCAAAACTATATATCATCTGCTTACATGGGACTAATTTACTTTGCTCTCCAGTTACTCCTGATGATTCACAGATTAAGCGTTGGCCTCTGTATTGTTTCAATCTTCTATCATATCTTCCAATTTTCTTTGTGGTAGCTGTTTACTGGTTTTTTTAAACATCCATTAAATCTTCTCCTTTCTCTGTCACATATTTTTCAGACTGACTTGTTTTCTGTGTTATGGATAGCATTGTATAGATATTGATATATAGATAAGACACAGAGAGAGAGAGAGAGACAGTGGTACCTTATATAAAGGTATTAATTTGTTCCAAATGAAATTATGTTAAGCAAATTTTCCTTTATACAAGTTTCCCATATGAATGCATTGAAAATATAGTAATCTCTAATCGCGGCCATTTTTATGTTGTACAGATTTGCCCCATAGACTATTTGGTTAAGCATATTTACCCTATCTCTGGAATGTTTTATGTTGTACAGATTATGTTATACAAACCGTTTGTTATACGAGGGTCCACTGTACACATGCACAGTGGACCTTCGTATAGCAAACAGTTTGTATAACAAAATCTGTACAACATAAAAATTTATTTATTTATTTATTTATTTATTTATTTATTTATTTATTTATTTATTTATTATTTTAGAGTATCCCACCTTTCTCCTTGGAAAAGGACCCAAGGCATCTTACAGTAATGAGGGATAATATACAATCCAGTACAATTAAGTCATGTTCAAGTGTTTGAGAACAAGGAATTGAGGGACATCTTACAGCATTAATAGACAAACATTACCTTAAGGCAGCACGGTTATAAGTAGTCATAAACACAAAGTCCATGTGAACCCATAGATTCATATAAAATACACATGGTACTTCATCATTCAGGGAAATCTTGCCTGAAGAGAAAGGTCTTTGCCTCTTTCTGGAAGGACAACAGAGATTAGGCAGTCCTGGCCTCTAGTGGGAGGGAGTTCCAGAGTCTGGGCGCAGCAGTGAAAGCCTTTTACAGGTTCCCACGGGTTTTTAAGCAGAGCCTGGATGGCCATCTGTCAGAAATATTGTGATGGGGGTTCCTGCATGGCAGGGGGTTGGACTAGATGGCCCTGGAGGTCTCTTCCAACTCTATGATTCTATAAGATGTACCTGTGTGGGTAACGGGATGGAGAGAAGGACCTCTTCTGATGACCTTAACACCCAAGTCGGTACATACTGTGAGATTCAATCTTTGAGGTAACTAGGACCCAGGTCATATAGTGCTTTGTAGGTCAAGGTCAGCACCTTGAATTGTGCTCAATAGCTGATTTGCAGCCAGTGAACCTGTTTTAATAGGGGTGTAATGTGATTTCTGTATCCCACCCCAGTCAGCAGTCTGGCTGCTGCATTTTGGACCCATTGATGTTTCCTGAGACTTTTCATCGGTAGCCCCACATAGAGCGTATTACAGTAGACCAGCCATCTCTCTCTCTCTCTGTGTGTGTGTGTGTGTGTGTGTGTGTGTGTGTGTGTGTGTGTGTGTGTGTGTGTGTGTGTAAAATGTGTTTTCTCTTAGTGATGTCTCCAGTTCTTTAACTCATAATTTCTGGGTTGTTCTATACATTTTCCCTCTTTTGTCACATTTTCTTCCTCTGTTGTATCTACCTCTACCTAGCTTTTGCCTTCCATACTATTATTGTTCTTTGTTGATTTTCTTTTGGCATCATTTCTAGTTCTTCCAATTCCAGGCATGAAAGCATTTTACTCTGCATTATAAACCTTCTTTGTGCCACTTGTTGTTCAGTTATGTCAGTATTTGGGTGTTTCCTTTTTCTAAATTTCCATCATTCTTTTTTGAAACCGCTGAGCTGTTGAGTTTGCTTCATAACAGCAATTTATAATTACTTGATTTTTCAGCTGGAGTCCATGCTTTGCGTTTACATTGATCGAGTGGCCTTGCAGCAGCCTGTCTTGGTTTCTTTTTAAAAAAAATATTTTTATTAAATTTTAAACTACATACAAACAACATAAGAAAATGAGAATAAAAAAAACTACTACAAACAATATAAGTGCACCCCCATCCCACGGGCCCATCCATGCATTCTTATTCGTTGCTCCATCTTCTATTCTTCTAGTAATCTTCTTAAAGTTCTCTTCTCCAGAATTGTTGTGAGATATTCGTGGACTCTTTCCCTTTTCCTTCAACTAATACATAATCTAAAAATTTACCCCAGATATCGTAGAAAATGTCTTTTTTCATTTCTCCTCGTTTAACCTTTAAACTGCAGGACAGTTTATCGTTTATAGCTATATCCCAAAGTTCATTATACCAGTCCTCCATCTTGAATTCTAGTTTTGACTTCCAATTTTTTGCTATAATTAATCTAGCAGCTGTCATAAAATTTGCTATTAGTTCCTTTGTTGTAACATCATAATCTTTACTTGTTAACAATGATAATAATGCTATCTCTGGATTACAATCTATATCCATCTTAATCATATTACTTAGCTCTAAAAACACTTTTTTCCAGAACCTTTGGACTATTTCACATTCCCACCAAAGATGCAAGTAAGTACCAAGCTCTTTTTCACATTTCCAACATATCTTAGAGTAAGCAGGATTCATTCTATTTAGTCTAACGGGTTAAATACCATCTAGAAACCAATTTAAAGTAGTTTTCTTTTATCCTGACCGATAATGATCTCAAAATTCTCATATTCCAAATTTTCTTCCAGTCTTCTTTCTCTATCTGTACATTAAGATCTTGGTTCCAAACTTCTCTCAAGATGTTTAACTCCTTCATTTCTAATAATTCCCCTAGTATTTTATATATTTTACGTGTTATTCCTTTCTCTGAATTTTCCTGTTCAGACTCAAGCGATAGTAGGAAATGTTCAAATTTTGTGCATTCTCTGATTTGATTATTTCTCTTTCCCCAGTCCTTCATCCATTTTCCTAGTTGAATATAATTTAACCATGTTAAATCACTGGGTTGCAAAATATTTTTTATATCCTGAATTGTTTTAATCTTGAGCATCCAATCCTTTAGTCTAGCTATTTTCTTAATTTTAAATAACTCCAAATAATGCTTCAAGTTAACTGGAAAGCTTTCCAAGTCAGTAACTAAAGCCAGTGGGGATCCCTTCGGAGACAAGATTTTTCTATATGTCCTCCATGTGACAATTAGACTATTCAATAGGGGGTTGTCAATCTTTACTTTGTTTTTAACTTCCGTGAATAAAAATGTATTTATTTCCCCCTTTATATCCAAAGACTCTTGCTCCCACCATATTAGCTTCTGTGGTTTAAAAAGAATTTCCCCCAAAGAACTGAGTTGATTAGCTATATAGTAATTTCTTATATTGGGTATACCTATTCCTCCTTCTTTCTGAGATCTATACCATAGACTTTTATTTATTCTTGATTTTTTCCCTGCATTACAAAACCTATTTATCATGTCTTGGAGAGTTTTAATTTGCTTTTCTAAAAACTGAACCGGTAACATTTTAAAAATAAAGTTAATTTTTGGAAGTATTTTCATTTTTATCAATGCAATTCTGCCAAACCACGATAATTTTAGTTTAGAACAGGATAATAATTTGTTTTTCATCTCTTCTTCTAATTTCGAAATATTTCTTTCTTTAGTTTTAGTAAATTCTTTATGGAGTTCTAATCCTAGATATTTAATGCTTTTTCCCGGTTTAAGTCCGGATTTTTCAATCATCTTTAAGTCATGTTTTCCATAATTGAACAATAAACTCTCTGATTTTTGCCAGTTTACACATAATCCTGTTATTTCTCCAAATTCTTCTAAATGAGTTTTTACTCTTTGAATATTCTCTATTGGGTTTACAATAGTCAAAAGAGCATCGTCCGCGAATAAACTGATTTTAGTTGCCCCATCTTTCCTTATACCTTTAATAGATTTATCGTCCCTTATGGCATTTGCCAGGAGCCTTGGTTTCTGAACAGGGTCTGCTTAGCTGTGCAGCTCATTTGCCACCAGATGTCCAGGGGCTGTAGCATCATGAGTGGTTGTTGTTGATCTGAATGACAACGAATTTGGTTATGGGTTTGTGGTCATAACTGGTGGTTGGTGACCCCAGTTGGCTTGGCTTCTCAGCTGAGAACTGCCTGGCTTGGAAGATCCTTCTGGAAGCAACACTAACACAAGCATGGTCTTCAACCTTCCTGAAATACATGAGTCCTTGCACCTTAACAATCATAGAATCATAGAATAGAATCAGAGTTGGAAGAGACCTCAAGGGCCATCAAGTTAAAATCTCCCATTAGTACTACATCTCTCTCTGTGTAGCCATCTGCTCCTACTCTTCTCGCTGACTTGGGGGTCTATAATATACCCCCTTGCCATGCAGGAACCCCATCACAGTATTTTCAACATCTAGCCTCTACTTAAAAACCTCCAAAGAAGAAGACTCCACCACCCTTTGTGGCAGCATATTCCACTGCGAAACAGCTCTAACTGTCATGAAGTTCTTCCTAATGTTCAAATGGAATCTCTTTTCCTGTAGTTTGAATCCATTGCCCCAATTCTTAGTCTCTGAAGCCATGGAAAACAAACCTGTTCCCTGTTCAATATGACATCCTTTCAAATATTTAAACATAGCTATAATATCCCCCTCAGCTTTCTTTTAGAGGGGCTAAACATTCCAGTTCCCTAAGCCGTTCCTCATAAGATATTTCCTCCAGACCCTCAACCATCCTGGTCGCCCTCTCCTGCACCTGCTCAAGGTTGTCAACCTCCTTTTTAAACTGAGGCGCACAGAACTGGACACAGGACTCCAGGTGGGGTCTGACCAGAGCAGAATAGAGTGGTACTACCACTTCCCTTGATCTAGACACTATGGTTCTGTTGATGCAACCAAGAATCGCATTGGCTTTCCTGGCCGCCGCATCACACTGCTGACTCATGTTCAATTTGTGGTCCATCAAGACTCCCAGATCCCTGTCACATGTACTATTCTCCAGCCAAGTGTCCCCTTTCCTATATCTGTGCAATTCATTCTTTTTACCTAGATGTAGCACCCTACATTTCCCTCTGTTGAAATCCATTCCATTAGCTTTGGCCCAGCATTCTAATCTGTCAAGGTCCTTTTGGATTTTCATCCTATCCTCTAAGGAATTAGCAACCCCTTCCAATTTGGTATCATTTGCAGATTTAATTAGCATACTCTCTATTCCTTCCTCCAAGTCATTAATAAACATATTGAACAGCACTGGACCCAAAACAGAACCCAGGGGCACCCCACTGGTCACGTCTCTCCAAGCTGAAGAGATCCCATTTAGGATCAAAGCAAAGTAAAAGCAAAGTGTTCTGCTTATATACCGCCCCATACCACTACAAGTGGTCTCTGGGCGGTTTACAATTTTAATTACAGTGTGCAGCCTACACATTGCCCCCCCCCAGCAAGCTGGGTACTCATTTTACCGACCTCGGAAGGATGGAAGGCTGAGTGAACCTTGATCCTGCTACCGGGGATTGAACCCAGGTCGTGAGCACAGTTTTACCTGCAGTACAGGCATTTAACCACTGCGCCAAAGGGATCACCCTTTGGGTGTGATCAGTCAACCAATGTTTGTGTCCAAGCTCCAGTCTAGAGTGCTGACACTTGACAATGTCTTCTCTTCCTCAGTTCTGAGACATTGATTCATTTGTGTATTTTGCTCTACTTACATTGTGCGCAGTCTTCTCTAGCTTCCATATCATTCCCATTAGACAATCCTCACATTTGTCCTTTGGTAATAAAATTAAATTGGATCCTCAGAGAACATTTCCTTCTCTTTCTGCTGGTCTTGGTGCCACTACAGGGTTCATATATGATTAAGTATAGGACATATATACTGCTTAAGAAATACAAGATATACAACAGAGAAGTCAGGTTGAGAGTATTTGGGTGAGAATTAAAGGTGAGAAAAATGGCAAAGATGTCATTTTGGGGGTATATTATAGACCCCCAAGTCAGCGAGAGGAGTAGGAGCAGATGGCCACACAGTCTGAAGGGAGAGATGTAGTACTAATGGGAGATTTAAACTATCCTGATATATGTTGGCAATCCAACTCAGCGAAGAATGCAAGGTCCAACAGATTCCTTGAAGCCCTTGCAGACAATTTCATGGTCCAGAAGGTAGAGCAGAATTGGAAGGTAAAGCTAAGCATAGTCACACAAGTTTGTAAACTTAAGGAATTATTGGCTGTGATTTCATGGACCGAAACACTGAAAGAGAAGGAGTCCATCATGGATGGGAGTTCCTTAAAAGCAAGCTATTAATGGCACAATCAAACTGTTCTGACAAGAAGAAAATAATGGGAGATGTCTAAAGAGACCACAATGGTTTACTAAAGAACTTTCAACTCAGCTAACTATAAAAAAACAAGTACAAGAAATGGAAAAATGGGGAATGCACCAAAGAGGAATATAAGGAAATAGCTAATATATGTAGGAGGTGGCTTTTAAAAAAGCTAAAGGGCAAATGAATTGACCAAGTTGATTGAGGGTCTGGAAGAAATGTCTTACAAAGGGTGGCTTAGGGAGCTGGGAATGTTTAGCCTTACAAAAAGAAGGCTGAGAGGGAATATGATAGCTGTGTAAATATTTGAAAGGATGTCACATTGAAGAAGGGACTGGTTTGTTTTCCATGGCTTCAGAGACTAGGATGCAGGTCAAGGGTTTCAAACTATAGGAAAATAGATTCAGTATTCAGAGGCTGGATGGCCATTTGTTGGGACTCCTATGATGGGGGTTCGTGCATGGCAGGGGGGTTAGACTCGATGGCTCTTGAAGTCTCTTCCAACTCTATGATACTATTATTCTTTCCTTTCCATGACAATTGAAGACAATGCAAATACTTTGTCTAGATGCTCAATTTGTGTGTTCATTTTTACTCTCTTCTGTCTCTATCAGGTGAAATACAGGAGTATCAGAATTAGGAAAACCTGTGAAAACCTGGAAATCACATTCAGAGGAAGGAAAAGGCAGGAAGTAAACCAGCCACAAACAAGAAATTTTACATCTGTGTAATCATATTACGTCTATGTAATTTTACATCTGTGTAATCATATTTATAAGCCTCTGATCATCAGTCGGAAAAAAACAAGAGCAAGAAATGAGATAGCGTACCATAACCCCAAGCGTATTGCAGTGAAACAAAGTAGAGTCTTATCTATAGGATTAAAAAATGAATGAATGAAACATGGAAAGCCAGTAAGAAGGAAGAATAATGATATTGACTGTGAAAAACTTCTGAGTGGAGAAACTGTATAAATCAATGCAGAGTATAGAGAGCTTCATCTAAAAGAGCAACCTTGATTCACATCTAAAAACTCGCATGGGAGAACTCATGGAAAAGCATACAAAATAGAAATATTCTTTAGAAAAGTCACCTTGGTTTTTGTAAAAAATGGGCAAAGTGGAGAAAACATTTGAGTTCAAAGAATGTGGAAAGAACTTCAGTCATAGCAGTGAGCTTAATGTTCATAAAAGGACTCACACAGGAGAGAAATCATATGAATGCATGGAGTGTGGAAAGAGCTTCAGCAAGAGCAGTGCCCTTAGTTCCCATCAAAGAACTCATACAGGAGACAAACCATTCAAATGCATGGAATGTGGAAAGAGCTTCCGTCATAGCAGTGCCCTTAGCTCCCATCTAAGAACACACACAGGAGAGAAACCATTTCACTGTTTGGAATGTGGAAAGAGCTTCAGTCGGGGTAGTCACCTTAGTTTGCATCAAAGAACTCATACAGGAGAAAAACCCTTCAAATGCATGGAATGTGGAAAGAGCTTCAGACACAGCAACGTCCTTAGCTCGCATCAAAGAACGCATACAGGGGAGAAACCATTTAAATGCTTGGAATGTGGAAAGACCTTCAGACAGAGCGGGAACCTTAGGTCCCATCAAAGAACACATACAGGGGAGAAACCATTTGAATGCTTGGATTGTGGAAAAAGTTTCAGTCATACCATTTCCCTTAGATTCCATGAAAGAACACATACAGGGGAGAAACCATATGAATGTAAAGAATGTGGAAAGAATTTCAGTAGGAGCAGTACCCTTAGTTTCCATCAAAGAACACATACAGGGGAGAAACCATTTGAATGCATGGAATGTGGAAAGCGCTTCAGTCACAGGGGTAACCTTAGTACCCATCAAATAACACATACAGGGGAGAAACCGTTTAAATGCTTGGAATGTGGAAAAGGTTTCAGAGATACAACTGACCTTAGAGTCCATGAAAGAACACATACAGGTGAGAAACCATTTAAATGCATGGAATGTGGAAAGAGCTTTCATTATAGCAGTAATCTTAGTTCCCATCAAAGAACACATACAGGAGAGAAACCATTTAAATGCATGGAATGTGGAAAGAGCTTCACTCAGAGCAGTGCCCTTAGTTACCATGAAAGGACACATACAGGAGAGAAACCATTTAAATGCTTGGATTGTGGAAAGAGCTTCAGTGAAAACAGGACCCTTATTTCCCATCAAAGAACACATACTGGGGAAAAACCATATAAATGCATGGGATGTGGAAAGAGCTTCAGGCAGAGCAGTTACCTTATTTCCCATGAAAGAACTCATACAGGAGAGAAACCATTTGAATGCATGGAATGTGGAAAGACCTTCAGTCATAGCAGTGCCCTTTATTCCCATCGAAGAACACATACAGGAGAGAAACCATTTAAATGCATGGAATGTGGAAAGAGCTTCAGTCATAGCAGTCACCTTAGTACCCATCGAAGAACGCATACAGGGGACAAACCATATAAATGCTCAGAATGTGGAAAGAGCTTCAGTCAGAGCAGTACCCTTAGTTCCCATAAAAGAATACATACAGGGGAGAAACCATATACATGCATGGAATGTGGAAAGAGCTTCTGTGATAGCAGTGCTCTTAGCTCCCATAAAAGAAAACATACAGGGGAGATATCATTTAAATGCATGGAATGTGGAAAGTGCTTCAATCATAGCTTTTCCTTTCGTTGCCATCAAAGAATACATACAGGGGAGAAACCATATAAATGTATGGAATGTGGAAAGAGCTTCCGTGTTAGCAGTGCCCTTAGATTCCATGAAAGAACACATACAGGGGAAAAACCATATAAATGCATGGAATGTGGAAAGAGTTTCAGTCGCCGCCATCACCTTAGAGGCCATGAAAAAACTCATACAAGGTAGAAACCATTTAAATGCTCAGAATGTGGAAAGAGCTTCAGTCATAGGAGTTCTTAGTTTACAATCAAAAATACTCACACTGGTGCTGGATGTTTCTAGTTTTGGCACAGTGAGATGCCTTGATAACTTCTATGGCTTATCAGGCTGAATTTCTCTAGATAAACAGGACCCTGAAAGGTTAAATCCCCTTGAAGGGGTGAAGAGAGGCAGCATCTGGGGGCTGCAAAGAAATGCGGCAGCAAGCTTCATAGCTTCAGAAATCACCTTATCTCTCCTGTTGGTTGAAAGTCCACCTGCCATCATGGCGATGGTTCAAACTGTGAGCACCAGGCGATGTAAATAATTGTAGATATTTTGAAACTTTTCTGCCGTACTAACACTATATGTTTTCCCCTCCCTTTTTTTAATGTGAGCTTCATCTTGTTGTTTCTCTGGACATATTTTCTCTTTTCTGCTTCAATAAGTACTAATACCACCTTTCCTGAAAAGGCAGCTACAAGTATGTGTTGGGAGATTAAACTTTAAGATAGTATTATTTTGATGCTCTTACATTTATATATTGTTCAACGGATTTATTTGCCCAGCTGGGACAAGAAAAGGGAACGAAACTGTTTGACCTTAGAAGTCTCAATGCTTCCAAAACAAACTTTTAGATAACGAGCTTGGATTTTTTCTTTCTCGCTCCTTCCCTGTCTTTGCTCTCCTTTTTACACTCCCTCCCTCCTGGAAGTGATTAACCATTTGAAGTGGATTACAATTGAGTGCAACCAGAACAATGAGCTGGAAATCAGTGTCAGATGAGCAATTTATGGACCTGATCAATAAACTTCAGACTATAGTAGACACTCTTCAGACTGAGCTTTATTCTGAGCTTAATTTTGAAGCAGATGAGAATCCCAACTTTAATCTAGATCAGAATACTGAACCCAATATACAAGACGATAAGGAGTATTTGGAGAATGTGGGATCTAGCACTGCTCAGGAGACTGAGCTTTCTCAGCAGAAAAGTCTCATCTTTAATCCTGATTTGAGCATGAAGCTGGAACAGAGCATTCAGTCCAATCTGCAATTTTATAAGCTATTTGCTTGGGAGACAGAACTTTATTCAGAAGCAGAGGAGAGTCTCAATTCTAACCTTGTTTGCAGCATGGGATTGGAACAGAGCACTGTCACAACAAGAAAAATGCAGCGGGGGATGTTTGGAGAGTTCTGCACTGGAGGCTTCTGCATCATGGGACAGACTGACAGGGAAACAACTTATGAATCCTTGGCTTAATGAATCAATCACATAAAAAGCTATTACTGGATGACAATATAAGAACATAAGAAGAGCCATGCTGGATCAGGCCAAAGGCCCATCTAGTCCAGCTTTCTGTATCTCACAGCGGCCCCACCAGATGCGTTTGGGAGTGCATGAGACTAGATATCTGTCTCCTGATAGCACTCCCCTGCATCTGGCCCTTGAAGTACCCCTGTTTTAAGCCTGGAGATTACACATCTCCATCATGGTTTGTAACCTGTGATGGACTTTTCCTCCAGAAATCTGTCCAATCCTCCCCCTTTTTAGCAATTTATTTATAGTTTTCAAACAAAAAAATTGTCAATCAAAGGGAAAAAAAAGAAAAAACATTGGAGCGATTCTAATCTCAAACAAAATTTGCATCTCATCTTAACAATATATGATCCTTAACTATCTCTATTACTCTTAAATTAGGTAGGGAACTTAATTGTCTTATAATATTGGTCTAAAAATTTGTAGAAATCATGCCATCTTTCTTCAAAGTCTTCATAGTATCCATCTGGTTTCATTAGTGCTGAGATCTTGTCCATTTCTGCGCAGTTTAACACATTCTTATTTAACTGATTTTTGTCTGGAATCTTGTTTGTCTTCCATAGTTGTGCATACAACATTCTAGCTGCTGTGATAATATGAATTATTACAATTTTTTGCTATCACCAATATTTTGTTATATCATAGATAATAAAAAAATCTCTGGTTTTAGCTCAAGATTAATTAAGATAGTTTGTAAAATAAATTTTTGTACCATACACCAGTATTTTTAGCCCTCTTACACACCCACCACATATGAAGAAGAGATCCTCGTCCTTTGTTACATTTCCAACAAACATCAGATATTTTATACATTTTTGCCAGCTTATCAGGTGTTAAATACCACCTATAAAACATTTTATAAATATTTTCTTTAAATGCTATTGACTTAGTGATCTTTATATTAACCTTCCATAATTTTTCCCATTCATCTAACTGAATTTCTGACTTTAGATCCTGTGCCCAGCTTCTAATACATTCTTTTACTATCTCATCTTCTACATGTCTAGCTGATACCCAGCTATAGATTTTTTATTAAGTTTTCATTAGAAGAAAAAATGATTTTGTCCAATGCAACTTCTTGATTTGAGTTTCCAATCCCCTTTTGAAGGCATCCAAGCCAGATGCCATCACCACATCCTGTGGCAGAGAGTTCCACAGACTAACAACACACTGGGTGAAAAAATATTTTCTTTTGTCTGTTCTTACTCTCCCTGCCCTCAATTTGAGTGTATGTCCCTTAGTTCTGGTATTTTGTGAGAGGGAGAAGAGCTTCCCTCTATCCATGCCCTCATTTTGTACGTCTCAATCATATCCCCCCTCAGGCGCCTTTTTTCCAGAGTAAAGAGCCCCAAATGTTTTAGCCTTTCTTCATAAGGGAGGTGCCCCAGTCCAGTAATCATTTTAGTCACTCTCTTCTGCACCTTTTCCAGTTCCACTATGTCTTTCTTGAGATGTGGTGACCAGAATTGTACACAATACTCCAGGTGCGGCCTTACTATTGTTTTGTATAATGGCATTATAATGTTGGCTGTTTTATTTTCAATCCCCTTTTTGATAATCCCTAGCATGGAATTGGCTTTCTTCACCGCTGCCACACATTGGCCTGCCCTTGATGGTCCGAGGGCCCAATCCTTAGAAGTACAGGTAAACAGCAAATTGAGTCAATTGATCGGGAGTGGCCGGCCACAGTGAGGGAAAACCCTCCTGGGCACAAAATCTAGCGTATTCATTGCAGGCGGCTGCATAGGCCTGCCTCGTCCTGGGGGCCAGTGCAAGGGTCAGTGCCCAGTGGGCTTCTACCCGCCAAGGGACCATACCTCGATGGGAAGGATCATGGGCTCGGGTGATGCCATAAGGGCCAGCAGCCGGGAACGGTCCATCTGTTGGCGTGAGAGGGCATCGGCGATCTCATTCCTGACTCCCGGCACATTGCAGGCCAGAAATACTATATCAAGTCCTAAACATTTAAGAGTTAGGGCGCGGACCAACCTCAGGACTCGAAGAGAGTGAGAAGATAAGGTGTTAGCCACACGGACCACCACCTGGTTGTCCCAACAGAAACGGACAGCCGTGTAGGCCCAAGATTCCCCTCACAACCAGACAGCCCCCACGATGGGGAACAGTTCGAGAAAAGCAAGGTCCCTGGTGATGCCAGCCGACGACCAGTAGGCCAGCCATACGCCAGCACACCACTGATTATGATAAAAGATGCCATAGCCACAGGCTCCAGCTGCATCCATCTGGACCTGCAGCTTGGTACCGAGCCTCAGTTCGGAGCTCCAGAAGGCGACCCCATTGAACTGGGACAAGGACCTAAGGCATACACTAAGGTCCTCTTGCATCTCAGCAGAAATCCTCCCACAGTAATGGTTTTTTTGTTGTTTTTTGTTTTTGATTTTGTTTTTTTTGCACGGCCGTGGCCTCACAGAGAACCCAAGGAACGCTCTGCCAGGTGCGATGACCCTACAGGTAAAATTAAGGTGGCCGATGACACCCTGCAGCTCCCAAAGGGAGGCCTTGTGCTTGCCAAGGAGTACGTGCAAGAGGTTCCTGAGGGCACTGAGTTTGGCCTCCAGCAACCTGCTGGAGTGTCGGACAGTATCCAACTCAATACCCAGAAATGTGAATGCAAGTAGAGGGGCCTACGGTATTCTCCCAAGCTAAGGGGACCCCTAGCTCCCCCGCCAAGCGTTCAAACTCAGCCATAAGGAAGGCACAATGTCCAGAACCTGCCGCTCCACAGAAGAGGTAGTCATCTAAGCAGTGCACTACAAGACGGCTACCCGTTCTCTCCCAAAAACCCACTCCAAGAAGCTGCTAAATGCCTCGAAGGCCGCGCACAATATTGAGCAGCCGAAAGGGATTGCCCGATCTGCGTAATTTTTTTTTTCAAAGGAGAAGCCCAACAATTCAAAGTCCCCCAGGAAGACGGGCAAAGCCTAAAGGCCGATTTTATGTCACACTAGCCCATCTCAGCCCCAAGGCCACAGGTCTTAACCGTCGCTATGGCAGTGTCAAGGGACAGTGTTGTGAAGAAATATGCGATGGACGCACAAAGGTGTGCGCGTGTGTGTACTTGTGTACACACATGCCTGCGGTCCCCAAATTCTGACAGCACACAAACTGAGGCAGGAGATTTCCCTCAACAGAACCATAGTGTCTAGATCAAGGGAAGTGATAGTACCACTCTATTCTGCTCTGGTCAGACCCCACCTGGAGTGCTGTGTCCAGTTCTGTGAGCCTCAATTTAAAAGGGATGTTGACAACCTCGAGCGGGTGCAGAGGAGGTCGACCAGGATGGTTGAGGGTCTGGAGGAAGTGTCTTATGAGGAATGGCCTAGGGAACTGGGAATTTCTAGCCTTTCAAAAAGAAGAGTGAGAGGGGATGTGATAGCTATGTTTAAATATTTGACAGGATGTCATATTGAAGAGGGAACAGGTTTGCTTTCCATGGCTTCAGAGACTAGGACTCGGGGCAATGGCCTCAAACTACAGGAAAAGAGATTCCATTTGAACATTAGGAAGAACTTCATGACAGTCAGAGCTGTTCGGCAGTGGAACATGCTGCCGCTGAGGGTGGTTGAGTCTCCTTCTTTAGAGGTCTTTAAGCAGAGGCTGGATGGCCATCTGTCCGAAACACTGTGATGGGGTTCCTGCATGGCAGGGGGTTGGACTAGATGGCCCCCGAGGCCTCCTCCAGCTCAATGATTCTAGGATTCCATGATTCTTTTCTTCACCTCCACCTACAGCTATCCACACTGTTGAGGATAGGATTTTCCTCATACAAGCAGTGAGTGAATAGTTAGCTGCCAGAGGAGGTGGTGGGGATGAGCCTTGATTGGTGCACCACCAGAGCACAAGGTGACATGTGACTATAGCTAAATGGCCTATTTGGCTCAGATAGACAAGTTGCGACCTGCACCTGTGGTGCCATGCAAACAAGTTTGTGTGAAGCTTTCAGTTGCATGGACCACTCAACTCTACTCCCCATCCTTATGTTAAGTCCTCACTCTCAGGATCTACCCACCAGCACAAAACATATTCTGTTTGAAAGTGATCCAGATATTTAGAGGCAAAACCAGAGGTCCCTGTATTGAATGATTTAACTGATCAAACACTATCCCCAGAAAAGTGCTGCTGCAGGGAAAACTAAGCTAAGGGTTCTGCACTCAACTAATCTATGTAGGTTTTTTTTGTTTTGTTTTGTTTTTAAACAAAGGATGATGGAATAAATTATCATTAGTCTATCCTAGAAATTGTACTGGCAATTGCCAGGTCATAGAGAAAACTCCTAGTGGCTTCTGGCAAAGGTTGGTCATTGGCAAATATGTTAAACAATGTTGTGCCAGTAAGCTACCCTGCTGGAGTCCATTTCTTTGGTTTCTCCATCAACTGTGTTGTTCCTGAAAGTCAACGTAAAATCTACAGGTTTCTAGTAGGCAACATATGACGTTTATAAATTTAAAATCTTTTCTAACATGCTGGACTTTGTATAGAAGGTCGGCATGATTAACTGTACCTGTGTGTGTGTGTTTTTTTGTTTTTGTTTTTGTTTGTTTGTTTGTTTGTTGAAACTATGGGGACTGAGCCCACCTGATGCAGGGCAGACTCCAAGCCCCCGGGGCACCACCCCACTGTGGAGAGAACCCCAAGAATGCAGCACAGCCGGGCAGTGCAGAATGGCGGGCGCGTGCACACCCAAAATGGCAACCGCCAGCGCCAACTCTGCCGAGCCACCAAGGCAGCCGTCAGCCGGGGCCAGGCATGCGCCCGGCCGAGAGGAGCCACCACTGACCAAGTCCCAAATCAGGCTCGCACGCCACAAGCCAAAGGCAAGCTCGCACACTGCGAGCCAACGGTACCAGCCCCAACAAGAAGCCAGCGGCGGCGGCGGCGGTCGGGAGCGGCTGCTGCTCGCACACCGCAAGCCAAGCCTCAGAAGGCAGGAGCATGCTCCGGGGCCACTTCCTAAAGCCTAACTACCCCTTGTCCCTAACTAAACCTCCCCCTAAACCTCCCCCCACCGTGCAGTCCCCAGAGTGAACCAGGCGGCCCGGCTGAAGCACGGGCCAATGACAAGAAGGCGCGCCCTCGCGCATCCTTGCACTGCTGCCGCCGCCCACCCGCCGCCGAAACCATAGCCACTCCTGCTGCCTGAGCCCTTATCAGGGCTCCGATCGGGCAGCACAGCTGAGCTTTTCCGGCTGGAGGGTCTGCGTGTCTCTCTGTGTCTGCATCAGCTGCGTGCATGGCTGGGTGTGTGTGTGAGTGCATGTGAGATGATAATGCTGCCTGAGAGACCGGTCTTTATTGATAAGAGCAGAACAATAGACAGAGGAAAGACCATCAGTATACATTCCATCGGTGAGAGGGAAATGCATGCCTATCTGGAGGACCACATTGCTTGTTACTGATGAGGACCAAGGGTAGGAAGCTGTGGGGCCAAGGGTCACAGAGCAGATGGCCCTGATGTGTCCTGATATCCTGTTTTCCTCTGGCCTTGCCATCCTGTTTACTGCCTCCTTGAGCTTAGCTCAGCACATCGGTTCCTACCGGCCTTAGGACTTCTGGGAATCTGGGCATCTCAGCTTCCTTGTGCAGATGCCACTTTGGTGTTGAGACATATGGGGGAATGGAATCACCACAAATAAGCAAGGATAATTGCTTTTATATTTTAGGTTTTGCCGATTTGAAAAATTAATAGAACACAACAATCCATTTCCTAAGTAGGGAGCAGCAGAACAACCCTGTTTGAAAGCTCAATGTGATGAGCTTTCAAAGACATTTTCAGGCCCCTTCTGGGGACTGGAGCCTTCGGGCAGGGGGATTGGAAACATATTTCACAATTTTATGTCCAGAAGACAATCCTTACCCGGAAAGACCTTCTTCCCAGAAATTCCCAGATGGATGTCCTCATGCAGAGATCTTTCCAGCCTGGATCCAGTGGATCCCACTCTCTGCAGGGGGAAATAGGGGGTCACCTGGCAGCTGAACTGGTCTTGCACAAAGCAACATCCTGGCGTCATTACCGATTAACACAGACACAGATCTTCCAATGTTCCCATTCTTCAGAGGTTTCATCTACACCAGGGGTGCCCAAACTTTTTGTGAGGAGGGCCAGATTTGGTGGCTTAGAATCTGTCAGGGGCCGGTTGCTCCCCGACCTTGCCATCCCACTGCAAGCCCCACCCACTGACCCATAAGCAAAGGAGGGGGAGGGAGGGGCAGGCCAGCCAGCTGTGGGCCACTCAGAATGGCCTGACGGGCCGGATTTGGCCCCCAGGCCGGACTTTGGGCAGGCCTGATCTACACTGATAATCTTGCCCTGAAAGACCTCAAAAGAGCACCTCTGTGGTGGAAGATTGTTGTCCACACAGCAGGACTGCTGTGTCCACAAGGAACTGGTTCCCTCCCCAGTCCAACAGAGGCTGAAAAAACACTGGTGATGGCAACTGCCTAGGCCAGTGGTGGGGAATCTTTGGCACTGCAGATGTTGCAGGCATAAGATTCCCACTATATTGAACAAATAGGAGTTTCCTGCAGGGGTGATTCATTTAACTAAAATACATTGACTAAAATGTTAGCATTTGTACCATATTTTATCTGTTTTATTGTGCCGGATTTGATTTTGTCTTGGTTTGTGGTGCTATGTTTATCTTATTTGCCATTTGTTTTTAGTATTTTCATATTGTATTTGTATATTGATGTGTATTTTATTAGGTCTTGGCATTGTTTATTTGGGTTGGGTATATGGCGATGTAGTTGGGCAGTCACTGTTTTGCTGATATGTTGTATTCCCTCCCCCAGAGTTCCCTATGGGAAAATTGGGTGATCAATAAGTACAAGAATAAATAAATACATAAATTGTATTTGTTTTTGTAGTTTGATATGGTCGAGAATGGCTAATCAATCAACTTGATTGACTGACTACTTGGGCTTCAGGACACATTTCCTGTGACTGGCAAGAAACCGAATCAATGAAGCACTTCTGTGCACACAACCTATGTTCCACCATATGTAGAACAGAAGATCTGGCCAACATAAAGCTACTGCATTCACCCACTTCGAGGGTGCGTGTGAAGATCTAATGATCTTAATATATCAGTTTGTTTGGACTTTACCTGTATTTAATATGCATCCATAATTTTAAATTGTGCAACACTCTGATGTGAATAAAGCTTTCATTTGCACTGGATTTTTTTCATTCAAAATGGAAACATTACCCTATAACAGTAATGCCAAACCTGTTAGAAACCAAGCGCCCAAACTGCTATTCAAAACCCACTATTTTTTTTTTTTGCAAAGTGCCAAAAACAGCCATTTAACCTGAATACAGGTGCCTGTGAAGGGGCGATTTCAGGTGCCCACAGAAAGGGCTCCAAGTGCCACATTTCAGAGAGAAATTCCCAGCACACGTACATCTGTCCATCTCTGCTCCGTGGTTCCTTTCCCTAAAGCAACTGGCATTCTCTCTGAAACCCACGGCTGATGGCAAATGACACTCACACAAAGACTTGCACCACCCAAAGCTACACAAAGGCTGCTTTTCCCACGTTGAACAAGAAGGATCAACTGAGTAGGAGCACCCCAACTGGAGCAGCACCAGGTTCATCCTTCCCTGCTTTCCTTTTAAATCCAAGGCATGACTGCTAGGCCATACTGTCCCTCTCCACCAGAACTCTGTGGAACTGAGAAAAATAGCCTCCCTAAATCCACCTCCATGCCTTGCTTCCTGCCTCCCTTCCCTGCCTTTTCTGAAGAGAGCAGCCAACCCTCCTGTTTGCCCCCCCCCCCCCGCCAAGGACAAACTAGCAACCAATATCCCCTGAGGAGGGCTCCTTCCAATGAAACAAGGGATCCCTGCCAAGCCTCCTGGGTTCTTCTACATC
The DNA here is from genome assembly GCA_037367305.1 of Phrynocephalus vlangalii. Taxonomy (NCBI): domain Eukaryota; kingdom Metazoa; phylum Chordata; class Lepidosauria; order Squamata; family Agamidae; genus Phrynocephalus; species Phrynocephalus vlangalii. Next base: position 20,679 of record JAWVWN010003224.1, on the reverse strand, counting down.
GGCCTTTGGGGAGGGGGAGTCCCATTTTGCTAATAATAATAATAATAATAATAATAATAATAATAATAATAATAATAATAATAATAATAATAATAATAATAATAATAATAATAAACTACTACTACTACTACTACTACTACTACTACTACTACTACTACTACTTTATCCGTTCTGAGCGAATGCTCATAGGTCGATCAGATTGTAAGTCAGGGAGCCATTTCCCATATGAATCTTTCTCTGGATGTAAACAAGAGTTGCTGAGTTCCAGGTCTTTCCAACGTCGGCCATGGAGGTGAGATGCAGGTGAGATGCTCAGGGATATTTCCATCGGTTCCCTTCTCCCCCTCCCCTAAGTTTCCTTAGAATGTCTGTGTCTTGGGTCCCAAAGCAGCCCTCTGTCCCTTGCCTCTCTCCACATGTACAGCTTCCCCCCTTTCTCTCCAACCCCCTCTCTCAAAAGTCACTTGGAAAGTTGACGTGATCCCACCCAAACCCCCTTCCTGCCCCACCCGAGGAACTAACAGGCCTTGAAATGTGGAAGGGGAAGCCTAGAGCTGTTTGCTGGCAGGTCTCAGGGGAATTGCAGTACTGTAATAAGTAAATAAATATTTATTGTCTTTAAATAATAGCTGAACCAAACATGAACGTAGCCAGAAAATCCTGGATCCCTGATTGCCAAGCCCCCCCCAAGTGCCCTTTAAAGAGAAAACCAGGGTAAAATACTGTGAGTAAATAAATAAATAGGTTGTGGATCTGTGGCAGGAGAAGTGGGGCGATGGGCAAGCTCCCCTCCCAAAAGCACACAAACCCCTCTTGGGAGGAGGAAGAAGAGGAAGGGGGAGGCTGCAATGGAGGGAGTGAAGAGGGGCCTGAAATGGGGAGGGGGAGACCCAGCTGACCCCTGACCTGAGACCAGGAAGGCCTTTCGGGCTGCCATTCCTCCGCTTCTGTCTCTTTCCCTGGAGGGCTTATTCTGCCATGGCTCTCATCCTGTGGGTGTCCTCTTTACCACGCTTTGGAGTTTGTGGGTTCTGGAACAAAGAAGTGCCTTTCCCCACTTTGGGCCACTTGCCCTTCTTAACTGAGTGTGTTCCTGGAACCAGGGAAAGAAACCCCCGCGGATACAGAAATCCGCAGATAAGAGCTAATGCTCTTACCCAGGGTGGCAGTGGTGGTGAGGAGGAGGGGCAGTGAAAGGAGGTGGCAGCAGTGGCGGGGGTGGGTAGGTAAAAGAGAAGCCCAACCCTTCTGTCCTGCAACCCCCGTCCACCACCAGGCCAGGATTAACGTCCGGAACAGCCATGATGCGATCCTTCTCCAGCTGCCCTGCTTCACCCACCGCCGCTGCCTCCTCGTCCTCCTGGACGGCCTCCCTGGCAGACTGGCAGTGGGAGGGCAGGACCAGCACCGCCGCCTCTGGCCAGGCCAGCCAATCCAACGTGCTGCCCTGTCTTCAAGGTTATCTTGGAAATGAAAATGTCTTAAAATCCTTCTCTGATACCAGAGGGGAGGAACATGTAATGGTAACAGCAGCAATTTTGACATATTTCCTGTAATTTTTAGAAGCATTAGAATATATACCGGAAGACCAGTGACAAAAGGGAGACACAAGACGAGAAGCAAATAATATTTCAGATAAGACGGAAGAGCTAGAATTTGGTTTTATGTTGAATTTTTTGGAGTGAGATTTTGCAGAATTTTCACAGTTAGCCAAGTCCTCCAAAATGAGGATGTTTGTACAAAAATAAACATTATTTTCCAGCTTACTGTTAAGTTTTAATTTGATAAATAATTTTTTATTATTTGGTTCGTTGTTATTTATATTTTGAATTTTTGGATCTATGGGGGGACCAAAATCTTTTAAAGTGCTGAGGGCCTCTAAAGGTCATCAGCTGGTCCTGCCTCAGGTGCTGTGCCTCTACTCGCAGGAAGGGCTACCCAAGGTGGACTGCCCTGACTGAAGCTCTTTCCACATTCCATGCAGTTATGCGGTTTCTCCCCTGTATGTATTCTTTTATGTGTATTTAGAATACTGCTATGTTTGAAGCTCTTTCCACATTCCAGGCATTCATATGGTTTCTCTCCTGTATGTGTTCCTTGATGTGAACTAAGGGCACTGCTCTCACTGAAGCTCTTTCCACATTCTCTGCATTCATATGGTTTCTCTCCTGTATGTGTTCTTTTATGTATACTTAGTTGACTGCTATCCTTGAAGCTCTTTCCACATTCTTTGCATTTAAATGGTTTCTCTCCTGTATGTGTTCTTTGATGTGAACTAAGGTGAGTGCCCCGACTGAAGTTCTTTCCACATTCCATGCACTTATATGGTTTCTCTCCTGTATGTGTTCTTCAATGGGAACTAAGGTGAGCAGTCTGACTGAAGCTCTTTCCACATTCCTGGCATTCATATGGTTTCACCCCTGTATGCATTTTTTTATGTCTACTTAGATTACTTGTATGTTTGAAGCTCTTTCCACATTCCTGACATTCATATGTTTTGTCCCCTCTATTTGTTCCTTGATGTAAACTAAGGGCACTGCTCTCACTGAAGCTCTTTCCACATTCTCTGCGCTCATGCGGTTTCTCTCCTGTATGTCTTCTTTTATGTATACTTAGTTGACTGCTATCCTTGAAGCTCTTTCCACATTCTTTGCATTTAAATGGTTTCTCTCCTGTATGTGTTCTTTGATGTGAACTAAGGTGACTGACCCGACGGAAGTTCTTTCCACATTCCATGCATTTATATGGTTTCTCCCCTGTATGTGTTATTTGATGGGAACTAAGGTGAGCACGCTGACTGAAGTTCTTTCCACATTTCTTGCATTTAAATGGTTTCTCACCTGTGTGTGTTCCTCGATGTGAACTAAGGTGACTGACCCGACTGAAGTTCTTTCCACATTCCATGCATTTAAATGGTTTCTCTCCTGTGTGTGTTCCTCGATGTGAACTAAGGTGACTGACCCGACTGAAGTTCTTTCCACATTCCATGCATTTATATGGTTTCTCTCCTGTATGTGTTCTTTGATGTGAACTAAGCTGACTGCCCTGACTGAAGTTCTTTCCACATTCCATGCATTTATATGGTTTCTCCCCTGTATGCATTCTTTTATGTCTACTTAGATTAGAGCTATTTTTGTAGCTCTTTCCACATTCCAGGCATTCATATGTTTTTTCCCCTGTTAGTGATCTTTTATGGCTAGAAAGCGCACTGCTGCAATTAAAGCTCTTTCTACATTCCCTAAATTCATAAGGGTTCTCCTCTGTATGTGTTCTTTGATGTGAACTAAGGGAACTACCCTCACTGAAGCTCTTTCCACATTCTTTGCACTTGTATGTTATCTCCACTCTGCCCATCTTTTTATAATTAGCCCACCTTTTACAATGTTATTTTTTTGATGACATTGCTTTGTTTTGTATGCTTTTCCATAATTTTTCCTCTGTGACTTTTTAGATCCCAACAAAAGTTGCTCTTTGGGGTGATCCTCTCTATACTCTGCATTGATTTATGATTATTCAGAGGTGAAATTTCCTGTGTCGGTGGCTGCCTTTTCCTCCTTTTGAGTGTCTATATTTCCATTTCCTGTTTCTTGCAGATTATCATAATTCTGCCATTCTTGTATATTACCTGATGGAGAAAAAAATAGAGGTAGTAAAAGTGAACATATGAATCGGGCATTTAGCCAAGGCATTTGCATTGTCTTCAACTGTCATGGAAAGGAAAAAACCCTGTAGCGACAACAAGGCCAGCAGAAAGAGAAGGAAATGATCTCTGTGTATCAATTTAATGCTATTATCTAAAACCAAATGCGGGGATTGTGCAATGAGAATGATAGGGAAACTAGAGAAGACTATGGGCAATTTAAGTGGAGCAAAATACACAAATGAATCAATGTGTCAGAACTGAGAAAGAGATAAAATTGTCAAGTGTCAGCACTCTAGACCTGTGCTTGAACATAAGCATTGTTGAGGTGTAAGGGCTCACATGTCCCAAATCAGGCAGATATCAGCTGAGAAGCCAAATCAACTGGGTTTACCAGCCACCAGTTATGAAAGGAAATAAACACAAATCCATACCGGATTGGTTGTCATTCGAATCACCGAAGACCGCTCAAGATGCTACAGCCTCTAGACATCTGGTGGCAGACGGGCTGCACAGCTCAGCAGACCCTGTTAAGAAACCAGGACAGGTTGCTGCAAAGCTACTGGTACAATGTAAATGCAAATGCAAAACATGGACTTCAGCTGAAAATTCAAGCCATTATGAAATACTGTTATGAATCAAACCCAATAGCTCACTGATTTCAAAAAAGAATGATAGAATTTTAGAAAAGAAAACACCCAAATACTGCAACAAATAGCTCCCAGAAGTTTTATAATGCAGAGTCATTTTTTTGCCTAGAAGTGCAAGATTTAAAAATTGTGTCAAAAGAAAATCAACACAGAAAAAGAATAGTATGGAAGAGAAAAGCAAAGTAGAATTAGAAACAAAAGAAGAGGATAATGTGACAAATGAGTAAAACTGCATGGAACAATCCAGAAATTATGAGCTGACAAAATGGGAGAAATTATTAGGAGAAGACATATTACCCCATCTATTTATTTATTTATTGGCAGCAATGCTACTCTGGGTGGTTAAGGGTTATTCAATATAATGCAACACAGGATAAACATATATAATTCATGCAATAACAAATTAAATTTGTCTGAAGAGGCATCACTGTATACTGTATAGTAAAATTTTATCTGTAACATAGAAGAAAGACTAAAATTCAGGCTGCAAGATACATTACATTGAATCATTAGGACTAACTACAGAGCAAAGCAAATTAGTAAATAAATTTCCAAAATCCCAAAGTATCTTAAAGAACAGAAACATTATTTTACCAGCAAAAGTCAGGATAGTCAAAGCTATGTTTTCTCCAGTAGTGACGTATGGAAGTGAGGGTTGGACTATAAAGAAGGCTGATCACCGCTTTTGAGCTGTGGTGCTGGAGGAGGGTCTTGAGAGTCCCCTGGACTGCAAGGGGATCAAACCTAGCCATCTTGAAATAAATCAACCCTGAATGTTCACTGGATATATTTTGAAGGTGAGGCTCCAGTAGTTTGGCCATCCCTTTAGGAATCATAGAATCATAGAGTTGGAAGAGACCTCCAGGGCCATCTAGTCCAATCCCCTGCCATGCAGGAAACCCATCACAATATTTTCGACATATGGCCATCCAGCCTCTGCTTAAAAGAAGGAAACCTCCAAAGAAGGAGACTCAACCACCCTCCATGGCAGCATATTCCACTGCCGAACAGCTCGAACTGTCATGAAGTTCTTCCTAATGTTCAAATGGAATCTCTTTTCCTGTAGTTTGAAACCACTGCCCTGAGTCCTAGTCTCTGAAGCCATGGAAAACAAACCTGTTCCCTCTTCAATATGACATCCTTTCATATATTTAAACATAGCTATCATATCCCCCCTCAGCCTTCTTTTAGAGAGGCTAAACATTCCCAGTTCCCTAAGCTGTTCCTCATAAGAAATTTCCTCCAGAACCTCAACCATCCAGGTCACCCTCCTCTGCACTCACTCGAGGTTGTCAACATCCTTTTTAAACTGAGGCGCACAGAACTGAACATAGTACTCCAGCTGGGGTCTGACAAGTGCAGAATAGAGTGGTACTATCACTTCCCTTGATCTAGACACTATGGTTCTGTTGATGCAACCAAGAAACACATTGGCTTTCCTGGCCGCCGCATCACGCTGCTGGCTCATGTTCAATTTGTGGTCCACCAAGACTCCCAGATCCCTTTCACATGTACTATTCTCCAGCCAAGTGTCCCCCATCCTATATCTGTGCAATTCATTCTTTTTACCTAGATGTAGTACAGTAACCGCCCGCCAATTAAGGGAGTTAGGGACCCACCTCACCTGCGATCCATGAAAATCCGTGATATGCGGAAGCGGGCGGGGGGGCAGGGGCGATCGCGTGTGCCGCTTGCATTTGAAAAGGTGCTTCCTGCCGTGGAGCTCCGTAGCCCAAAGCGCCTTTGCAATCACAAACCGCTTGCCCGGACCTCCTAGGAGACGCGGGCGGGCGGTGTGCAATTCTCCCCTCCCTCGAGCCCTTTCCTGGTACCATGGTTCCGTGATATAGCGGGACCGCAGGACCGGAACCGCGAAAGGGGGGGGACCACTGTACCCTACATTTCCCTCTGTTGAAATCCATTCCGTTAGCTTTGGCCCAGATTTCTAATCTGTCCAGATCCTTTTGGATTTTCATCCTATCCTCTAAGGAATTAGCAACCCCTCCCAATTTGGTATCATCTGCAAATTTAATTAGCATACTCTCTATTCCTTCCTCCAAGTCAGTAATAAACATATTGAACAGCACTGGACCCAGAACAGAACCCTGGGGCACCCCACTGTTCACGTCTCTCCAAGCTGAAGAGAGGCCATTTATGATCACCCTTTGGGTGAGATCAGTCAACCAATTACAAATCCACCTAACAGTAGCACTATCTATCCCACTTTCTACTAACTTCTTAGCAAGAATACCATGGGGAACCTTATTGAACGCCTTACTAAAGTCCAGATAAGCAATATCCACAGCATTCCCCTCATCCACCAGGCCTGTAATTCTATCAAAGAAAGAGGTCAAATTAGTCTGGCATGACTTTTTTTTAAGAAACCCGTATTGAGAGAGGAGTCCTTGGAAAAGTCCCTGGTGTTGGGAAAGATTGAAGGCAAAAGGAAAAGGAGACCACAGAGAATGAGATTGTTGGACAGTGTCATTGATGCAACCAACATGGAATTGACAGGACTCTGGGAGGCAGTGGAAGACAGGAGGGCCTTTGGGGAGGGGGAGTCCCATTTTGCTAATAATAATAATAATAATAATAATAATAATAATAATAATAATAATAATAATAATAATAATAATAATAATAATAATAATAATAATAAACTACTACTACTTTATCCGTTCTGAGGGAATGTTCGTAGGTCGATCAGATTGTAAGTCAGGGAGCCATTTCCCATAGGAATGCATTGAAAGTCAATTAATCCGTTCTGGAGGGAATGGATTTCAATGTATTCCTATGGGAAAGCACTTTAAACATTGTCTGTTGCTTCTCCGATCACAGGGCGGTCGGGGGAAGCAGGGCATGACTTTTGAATTGCCTTCAAGTCACCGAGGCAGATTAGAGTGCTGGGCCAAAGCTAACGGAATGGGTTTCAACAGAGGGAAATGTAGGGTGGTGCATCTAGGCCGTGAAGGGACGATGCCAGGTGCCCACAAAAAGGGTTCTGAGGGCCACCCTTTGGCACCCGTGCCATAGGTTCGCCCACACTGGTCTATGAGGATGATGAAGAAGAAGTGAGACCTCTCCATTAAGGTCCGGTAACTGATCTGGTTGGAGAGCTGCAGGGGGCTTGACTTGGGGAGAGGGGAAGGGGGTGTCCGGACTCTGCAGACCCCACACGAGGCAAGCAAAGGGGGGAATGGGGTGGAGAGAGTTTTCTGCTGGTGGGTGGGGAGAAGGTGGCCTCCAGGGAGGGGGGTCCCTGCTTCCCAGAGACCCCCTTGGCAGAGTCTGGGGTCTCAGATCCTCTGTGCGACCCCCAGAGATCCCAGATGTTGTATCTGATCACAGGATTCTTCTTCTCACTCTCAGAGTGGCTTCAGATTGAAGCAAAACCTACAAGGTCTACTGAGGGAAGGAAGAAGGTCCCGGTGTGTGTGTGTGTGTCTCCATTTCTACCCTCCCTGCTCCCCCAGTCAGTGTTCCTAACCCAAGGGAACCCTAATCTCACCCACTTATCAGCTCCAGACAAGGGGTATAAGGGAGACAAATATTGTAAATAAAGGCTGTAGGTTTCTTTCCCCCTAGAACCCTCCGGATGCATCCTTTTTCCTTTCTCCAACAGAGCAAGTGAGACAGGGTTGGTCTCGGCATCTTTTCTCTGGATGTAAACAAGAGTTGCTGAGTTCCAGGTCCTTCCAACGTCGGCCATGGAGGTGAGATGCAGGTGAGATGCTCAGGGATATTTCCATCTGTTCCCTTCTCCCCCTCCCCTAAGTTTCCTTAGAATGTCAGTGTCTTGGGTCCCAAAGCAGCCGTCTGTCCCTTGCCTCTCTCCACATGTACAGCTCTGCCCCTTTCTCTCCAACCCCCTCTCTCAAAAGTCGCTTGGAAAGTTGACGTGATCCCACCCAAATCCCCTTCCTGCCCCACCCGAGGAACTAACAGGCCTTGAAACGTGGAAGGGGAAGCCTAGAGCTGTTTGCTGGCAGGTCTCAGGGGAATTGCAGTACCCTAATAAGTAAATAAATATTTATTGTCTTTGAATAAAATAATAGCTGCACCAAACATGAACGTAGCCAGAAAATCCTGGATCCCTGATTGCCAAGCCCCCCCCCCCAAGTGCCCTTTAATGAGAAAACCAGGGTAAAATACTGTGAGTAAATAAATGAATAGATTGTGGATCTGTGACAGGAGAAGTGGGGCAATGGGCAAGCTCCCCTCCCAAAAGCACACAAACTCCTCTTGGGAGGAGGAAGAAGAGGAAGGGGGAGGCTGCAATGGAGGGAGTGAAGAGGGGCCTGAAATGGGGAGGGGGAGACCCAGCTGACCCCTGACCTGAGACCAGGAAGGCCTTTCGGGCTGCCATTCCTCCGCTTCTGTCTCTTTCCCTGGAGGGCTTATTCTGCCATAGCTCTCATCCTGTGGGTGTCCTCTTTACCACGCTTTGGAGTTTGTGGGTTCTGGAACAAAGAAGTGCCTTTCCCCACTTTGGGCCACTTGTCCTTCTGAACTGAGTGTGTTCCTGGAACCAGGGAAAGAAACCCCCGCGGATACAGAAATCCGCAGATAAGAGCTAATGCTCTTACCCAGGGTGGCAGTGGTGGTGAGGAGGAGGGGCAGTGAAAGGAGGTGGCAGCAGTGGCCAGGGAGGGGGTACAAGAGAAGCCAAACCCTCCTGTTCCGGAAACCCCCGTCCACCACCAGGCCAGGATTAACGTCCGGAACAGCCATGATGCGATCCTTCTCCAGCTGCCCTGCTTCACCCACCGCCGCTGCCTCCTCATCCTCCTGGACGGCCTCCCTGGCAGACTGGCAGTGGGACGGCAGGACCAGCACCGCTGCCTCTGGCCAGGCCAGCCAATCCAACGTGCTGCCCTGTCTTCAAGGTTATCTTGGAAATGAAAATGTCTTAAAATCCTTCTCTGATACCAGAGGGGAGGGACATGTAATGGTAACAGCAGCAATTTTGACATCTTTCCTGTAATTTTAAGAAGCATTAGAATATATACCAGAAGACGAGTGACAAAAGGGAGACATAAGAAGAGAAGCAAATAATATTTCAGATAAGACAGAAGAGCTAGAATTTGGTTTTATGTTGAATTTTTTGGAGTGAGATTTTGCAGAATTTTCAGTTAGCCAAGTTCTCCAAAGTGAGGATGTTTGTACAAAAATAAACATTATTTTTCCAGCTTACTGTTAAGTTTTAATTTGATAAATAATTTTTTATTATTTGTTTTGTTATTTATATTTTGAATTTTTGGATCTATGGGGGCACCAAAGTCTTTTAAAGTGCTGAGGGCCTCTAAAGGTCATCAGCTGGTCCTGCCTCAGGTGCTGTGCCTCCTCTCGCAGGAAGGGCTACCCAAGGTGGAAGAGCCCCTTGGCTTTCTCCTCCATTCAGGAGCCTCTCATTCTCCCCAAGAGGAATTCCCCGATCTGTCAGCTCCCCAGGGCTTGGGGGGGGGATCTGCTTCGTCCCTTTCATTGGCCTCTCCCACTCTTTTTTGTCCAGGGATTTTTTTTTTTGTCCCAAATCCACTCCCAGCACTTGGTCTTCCTTTGTCCACCCCTTCTCCAGCCTTTTGACACCTCCTTAAATCCTCCCACCCCAGCTTCTCCCTGGTCAATCCCTTTCTCTCTGCTTCCTTCCTTTTTGTTGGAACCAATCCCCTCCCTCCTTAATCTTTTCTCTCTCCTAACTCGGTTTTCTATCTCCTGTGGTGCACTCACGCACATTTCTTTAACCCTCTCCCTTTCCATTGCTTGGTCTTCTCAAGTGTCCTCCAGTGGGCATCCTGGACCCTCCAGTGCTTCTGGTAAGGAGACAGGTGGTGCTCCAGCAGAGAAGCCTTCCAGCCCACTGAACTCACCACACCATCACCTCCCTCGAAGCTACAGTGGTGCCTTGTAGGATGAATGCCCCTGGGGCTGAAGGCTGCTCCTGACAGCCCAATCCCCAGCTGATTTTGCCTCCCCTCCTCCTCCTGGCTGCTGCAAACTCTTCCTAGGAGGGGGTTCTGGGCGTGCAAAAATTCGAAAGCCTGGTCTTCAATCCTGGCTTGCCTGGAAGTATAGCACCCAGAACCCACCACTTTGCCAGCTTTACCACCTCCTATGACTTGGCAGAGCAGCAGATCCTGGGTGCGACACTGTCAGGAAAGCTAGGGGGTAGCAGTGGCGGCTTGTGGTCTCATTCTTAGCCCCTGTTTACTCTGCAGCCATGCTACTATTGTGGTGCCCAGAGTAGCATGGCTGCAGAGTCAACTGGGGCTACGATCAAGCCCACAACCCACAGCCACCACCACTTTACCCAAGTCTCTGTGCCAAGCTATAAATCAAAGGACATTCCCCCATAGGAAATATTGTACTGGAAAGGAAAGTTATATGGTTTGTTCCTGGGGTGAAGAGCCTCAGACTGAGTTATCTAAGTTTCCATTACTTACTCTGAGGAAATTGGTTTTTATTTACAACCATTTTGGTTTACAAGCATGTTTCCAGAATGGCTCCAGAGAGGCTCCAAACTCATAGATCTACAAATCACATTCCTCAGATAACAATACTCCTATGAGTAACAAATCAGCACTCTGAACTCATGCAAATATGAACACACAAAACCGTGCACAGACTCAGATGCCAACTCAACCCACACATCTATTCTGGAAAAACATTTATTTACTGGGCATCAATGCTGCCCATATAGATACAAGGCTACTCTGGGCAGTTCACAACAACAACTAATAGAGTATAGCAAGAAATGACTGCATTATCAGAAACTTTTGAAGAAGAATCAATTCAAAAAGCAAGGAGAACCTGGGGACTGCTATATAAAACGGATCTGGGACAAAAACTGGAAAAAAATATCAAGAAACTTAAAATGAAAATGTTAAAGAATTTTAAGTGTACAGTATATCAAAGAAGAGCAAGAATTTATTTGTAACAGGGTTGGATTGCAAAGCTGTGCAATTCCTAATAATGTTGAGATCAATCATTTATACTATGCCTAAGTCATTACTAAATGTAATACTTAAGCTGTAGTTTCCTGCCACTATTAACAATTGCCAAGTCCATCTCACATCATAAAGGTAAAAATTACAAATAATACCTAAATGAACTCAGGTAGAGAGGCACCTCATGAAATGAAAAAAAATGTTGCTCAGGATGCTTCGTATCTGTGGTATTTTCATTACCATTGATCCTAATGGGGAGCAATGTATCCTGGGGGGAAAGTCCATTAGAAATGTTCATATCTTGAGGTCTTTCATATTAAATTTTATTTGTCAAGTTTTTTTTCAAGAAAAAACTTCATTTACCTCCAAGTGGAATTCCTTCATATCACAAGTTTTTTGTATAGCAAGTTCTTTGTATCTTAAGAAACCACTGTAGTTCCTATGCTTTCTTCTTTCAATTTATGTTTCTTTTTATAGATTCTTCCCCTCCTGAGTTTTTAACTGGATCCCGTCTTCAGCCCTGACATTCCTCCTCAATTTTCTCCTTTCTCATCTCATCTTTTCTCAATCATGGTGTCTGTTTTCTGTGTTCTGGAAGGATGTTTATAGGATAACCCAAAACAAAACACAGACCATGCATTTCTGAAAAATATACCACATAACCCACGTGCCTACAACCAATGAATATAGAATCATAGAGTTGGAAGAGACCTCAAGGGCCCTCCAGTCAAACCCCCTGCCATGCAGGAACCCCATCGACTAATAAACTTATCACCCCAAATATGTTTATCTCAAGTTCTGTTTGGAGTTTGCATGGTATGTTTACATAGACTACTGCATCTACCTTGTCTAAAACAAGAATTAAATAGTTACTCTTATAGTTCATGAGGCTTTCATTAGTCTTGTATTTAATTCTGCATACAATGTTTGCCTCCTTCATTTTTACTGATGGAAAGGCTCTTTCAGGTCAAATCCAGCGCTTTATCGAAGTGGAAATTTGTGACAATTACAAAAAAACCCTCTGTTCTAACAGGTTTTGAGTTTCTCACCAGTGTGAGTTTTCTCCGAGGAAATTAAGAGAACTGCTATCACTGAAGCCTTTTCCACATTCCGTGAATTTAAACAGCTTCTCACCACTATGTGTTCTTTGATGGGAATTAAGAGAACAGCATTTACTGAAGCTATTCCTGCATTCCATCCATTCATATGGTTCCACCCATGTGTGTTCTTTGATGTTTCCTGAGGTTACTGCTCTGACTGAAGCTCTTTCCACATTCCATGCATTTAAACGGTTTCTCCCCTGTATGTGTTCTTTGATGGGAATCAAGGTGACTGCGATGACTGAAGCTCTTTCCACATTCCGTGCATCCATATTGTTTCTCCCCTGTATGGGTTTTCTGATGAGAACTAAGGTTACTGCTTTGACTGAAGCCCTTTCCACATTGGGAGCATTTAAATGGTTTCTCCCCAGTATGTGTTCGTTCATGGGAACTAAGATGACTGCTCTTACTGAAGCTCTTTCCACATTCCATGCATTCATATGGTTTCTCCCCTGTATGGGTTCTTTCATGAGAACTAAGGGAACATCTGTGACTGAAGCTCTTCCCACATTCCATGCATTCATATGGTTTCTCCCCTGTATGTGTTCTATGATGGGAACTAAGGTGACTGGCCTGAATGAATCTCTTTCCACATTCCATGCATTCATATGGTTTCTCCCCTGTATGTATTCTTTGATGGAAACTAAGAGAACGGCTGTGTTTGAAGCTCTTTCCACATTCAAAGCATTTAAATGGTTTCACCCCTGTATGTATTTCTTGATGGGAACTAAGATAACTACTACGACTGAAGCTTTTTCCACATTCCGTGCACTTAAACGGCTTCTCACCTTTATGTGTAATTTGATGTTCACGGAGGTTACTGCTCTGACTGAATCTTTTTCCGCATTCCTTACATTGATATGGTTTCTCCCCTGTATGTGTTCTTTGATGGGAACTCAGCTGACTGCTATAACTGAATGTCTTTCCACATTCCGAGCATTTTAATGGTTTCTCCCTTATATGTGTTCTTTGATGTGAACTAAGGTCACTGCTGTGACTGAAGTTCTTTCCACATTCTGAGCATTTAAATGGTTTCTCCCCTATATGAATTCTTTGATGGGAACTAAGGCTACGTTTCTGACTGAATCTCTTTCCACATTCCATGCAATCATATGGTTTCTCCCCTGTATGTGTTCTTTGATGCATACTAAGGCTACTGCTCTGACTGAATCTCTTTCCACATTCCATGCATTTAAACGGTTTCTCCCCTGTATGTGTTCTTTGATGGGAACTAAGGGCACTGCTCTTACTGAAGACCTTTCCACATTCCAAGCATTTATATGGTTTCTCCCCTGTATGTGTTCTTTGATGGCAACTAAGTGCACTGCTATACCTGAAGCTTTTTCCACATTCCATGCATTCATAAGGTTTCTCCCCTGTATGTGTTCTTTGATGGGAACCAAGGTGACTGCTGTGACTGAAGGTCTTTCCACATTCTATGCATTTAAATGGTTTCTCCTCTGTGTGAGTCCTTTTATGAACACTAAATGCATGGCAATTACGGAAGTGCTTTGAACATTCTTTGCACTCATAACTTTTCTGCACTCTTCCCATTTTTAAACAAAAACCAAGGTGGCTTGTCTGACAATTCTATTTTGTATGCTTTTCCATGATTTCTCTCGCGTAGGTTTTCAGAGCTGAACGAAGGTTGTTCTATTGGGTGAAGCTCTTTATACTCTGCATTGATTTATACAATTTCTGCAGTCAGAAGGTTTCCACAGTCAGTATCATTAGTCTTCATTCGTACTGCCCAGAGACTACTTGATGTGGCCTGGGGCAGTATATAAAACAGAACACTTTGCTTTCCTTTTGCTTACTCCTTGTCCGGGTTTCATTCATTCATTTTGGTTTTTTTACCATGCAGATGGACTCTACTTTGTTTCATAAGCACATTGCAACACATTTAGGTTAATGGAATACTATTTCCTTGCTTGCTCTCGATTGTTTTCCACCCTGACCATCAGGGGTCCATAAATATTACTAACCAGAGGTAAAATTTCCTGTGTCCGTGGCTGGCTTACGTTGTTGAGTGTCTATATTTCCATTCCCTGTTTCTCACAGGTTTTCCTAATTCTGGTATTCTTGTAATTTGCCTGATGGAGAAAAAAGAGGGAGTAAGAGTGAACATATTATTTATTTATTTATTTATTATTGTATTTATATCCCGCTTATCTTCTACATGTAGAACTCTAAGCGGCTAACAAAAGCGATCTAGCGCCAAGCCAATAGACAATAGAAATACAACAAGATATAGTAAATAAAACAAAAATACGAATTGGGCATCTAGCCAAGGCATTTGCATCCTCTTCAACTGTCATGGAAAGTGGCACCAAGGCCAGTAGAAAGAGAAGAAAATGATCTCTGAGGATCCAATTTAGTGCTATTATCTAAATACAAATGCAGGGATTGTCTAATGGGAACAGTAATATAGACAATGTAAATACAGCAAAATACAGAAATAAATCAATATCTCAGAACTGAGGAACAGAAAAAATTGTCAAGTGTAAGCACTCTAAACCTGAGCTTGGACACAACAATTTCTGACATGGAAGGGCTTACGTGTTTCAGGAAGGCTGAGGGCCAGTTGTTGCTACCTGAAAGATCTCCCAAGCCAGGCAGATCTCAGCTGAGAAGCCAAGCCAACTGGGTCCATCAACCACCATTTATGAGGAGAGGAAATAAACAGAAATCCATACCGGGCCGGTGTACCCAAAAAAGAAAACAAACAACAGCAGACAAGCATAAAAATCAGAGGCACCGGTAAAAATAGGAGGGCACAATACCCTCTGGAAAGGATGGCATGGGCGGCAACAGAAAAAAAAATTAAACAGAAATGTCATCAAAAGCCTCCTTGAAGAGATGAGTTTTCGAGGCTTTTTTAAAGATGGGCAGGGACACTGCAAGGTGCAACTCCCTAGGTAGCTGATTCCACAGCGTAGGGCCCACCACAGAGAAGGTTCGGTTATGCATGAGCAATTTCTGCACCTCTCTGGGTGTGGCCACCCTAAGTGATCGCGCCTGCGCCATTCTCGTGGGTCTGGTCCCAGTTGACCTCTGAAAGATACGCTCCGACAGGTACTCTGGTCCCAAGCCATAGAGGGCTTTGAAAACCAAATCCGAGACCTTGAACCTTATCCGGTGGGCAATGGGTAACCAATGCAGGTGAGCCAGAACTGGCGTGATGTGCTCAAATCTACGAGCACACACCACCAGCCTGGCCGCTGCATTCTGCACCCGTTGAAGCCTTCGGACAAGGGTCAAGGGCAACCCCACATAGAGGGCATTGCAATAGTCAATCCTTGAAATCACGAGGGCCTGCACAACTGTCCTCAGGGAGGACTCATCAAGGTATTCTCAGATCTGGGTGATCCAGCAGAGATGGATAAAAGTGACCCTGGAGACTGCCATCACCTGGGCTTCCAGGGAGAGGGCTGAATCCAGGACCACGCCCAGATTCCTGGCCCTGTCTGTAGGCTGGAGGGAGACTCATCCCCCCCCAGTCTAGGGAGGGGGCCACTGTACCCAGATGAGGGCGCCCCGAAGAACAGATCCTCCATCTTCTCTGGGTTCAGCTTGAGCCGGTTAGTCCTGGTCCATTCCAAGACTGCCTCCAGGCACAGGTCGAGGGAGCGTACTGCCTCCTCTGCAGCAGAAGAAAAGGAGAGATACAGTTGCGAGAGATACAGTTGCAAGAACTAGAAGTGGTGTCAAAAGATAATCAACACAAAATGCAACAGATGAAGATAATGTGACAAAAGAAGAAAAATAAAATAGATCTGGAAGTTGACAAATGGCAGGAAAAAAATACATCAAAAGACTGCAGAAAATCTTAAAATCAAGACTGAATAGCGGACATACAATGAAAGCTATGAACATATGGGGAGTTCTACAAAATAGATACCTAACTGGAAGAATAGAATGCAACAAAAATGACTTAGAAACATGTGCTCGAAAAATACAGGAAGTGATGAACATACATCATGCACTACACCAACAAAGTAACGTAGACAGGTTATAGTAAGCAGAAAAATCTGGAAGCAAATCTGGATTGCAAAACAGCAGGGACCACAGAAGAAAAACTGAAGCCCAAACAATTACATATGTACAAGTAACAAAAAAACCCCTTAAGGTAAAGAAACTGGTGAATACTTTGAAATCAATAGAAACAAAGGCTCAATGTAAAGAACATTTTAAAGATAAACAGAAAATTGAAACCTTGCAGGGACAACAGCGGAGACATATAGATGAAAAGCACAATTCAACAGGGACATGGATAAAATTGGGAAAAATTAAGAAAGAAACCAAAACCTTGATGTTTTTCTGCACAAGAACAAGCGCTCGAAATCCACGTGAAAGCTGAGATTCTACAATTAGTGCCAAATGCACAAGTCAACTCTGTCAAGAAAAAGATGAAACTGTCCCATCCTTCATTTGGGTATGTCCCAAGACTGCACTGTCAGATATTAGACAGGTGTATAAATAAATGGTCTGTATGTATTTGATTTCTAGAATGGAGTCTGCAAATGTGCAAAGTCACAGTTTCATGGAAAATGTGCAAAGTCACGCGCTTCATGGAAAATGTGCAAAGTCTAAAGGTTTTTTCTATTAGACTGCAGGTGAAAAGACTGGGCTTTAATGGGTTTGGCTGATGCAAAGTGCTGCAACAGCCGTCATGCAATGTGTTACCTGATTGGAGAGACAAATGTGTACAAGTGCTCTGTTAATCAGTGTTCAATGGGCCTTTGTGAATAACGCACCCACCATTCTTTATTTCTCTATGCTATGTACTGATTATGTATGTGATGTATGATAAAATGCTGTTCTGCTGTTGATTTGTCTCCATGTAACTTATCTGTGTATATATGTAATACAGTAACCCCCCCCCCCGCCGCCATTTCACGGTTTAGGTACTGCGGTCCCACTACATCGTGGGATCGCAGTACCTGCCCACGCTCCAGCTGATTAGCACTGGGGTGGGGGAGAAAAACCCTTATTTCCCCACCCCAGTGCCAATGAGCTAGAGCCCGGGGTGTGAGGAAGGGGGGGAGGTTTAAAAGCCCAGGCTTTTAAAACATTTCCCCCCTTCCCCAAGCCCCGGATCCGATCCCCCATCGCTGCTGGCCCGCGCTCCTCCAAGACGCTTCAGGCTCCTGTAGGCGGGGGGCAGGGGGCGATCGCATTACTCAACGCCTCAGCCCTGTGTTCCTCCGAGAAGCTTCGGGGTTGCGCAGGCCAGTGGCATTGGGCGCTGCCCCACAATCTCCATTGAAATGTATTGGTTCAATGCATTTTAATGGAGAAATTTTCCCCATTGGGATGCATTGAGCCAATGCATTCCAATGGGGAAAATTTTCTCCATTGAAATGCATTGAGCAAATGCATTACAATGGAGACAGCCCTGGACGATAAGTCTCAGGACGGCGCGGGCTGGCGGCGGCAGGAGATCAGATCCCCCTGCCGCTGCTAGCATGCGCCGATCCTAAAAATCTTGGGGCAGCATGGGCGGGTGGTGGTGGGAGGTCAGATCCTGCAACACCGCTGGTGCACGCCACCCCAAGACTTCTCAGACTGGAATGAGGCGGCGACAGCAGGGGGAATCTGATCATGCACTGCTCCCAGGCCCCACCTGACCTGCATCCGCATATCATGGATTTTCAGTCATCGCGGGTCAGGTGGGTCCCTAACCAACGCAACAGGCGGGGGTTACTGTATAGCTGTTTTGTGTTCATCTACATCCCCTTGATCCTGTATCTCATCAATTGTGATGAGAGATCCTCAGGTGGAACCAGTTGTTCCTTTGTTCATGCCTCATGAGGTGTGATGAGGGAAAGAGCCTCAAATTGATTGTGCAACATGAGACTCTCTGAGCAATCCCTTGCCTTTCTACGCCTTTGAGTCACATTCCTCCACACATCTACCTCCTGAGTTGGGGAAGTGACTTCATCCTCAGAAGTGTGCCCTGTCTCTCCTTGGATCTGGGTAGTCTGTTCCACTCTGTCCAAGAACAGCTCAAGCTCCTTAATATGCTGCCGGTTCGATATGCAGGCCTCTAGCTGCTGGACCTTCTCTTCTAATAGTGCAACCAGCTTGCACTTGCAGCAAGTGTAGTTCTCCGTGCGCTTTGTCAAGATGACAAACATGGCACAAGTGTTACAGGTAACTACAGCTGCTCCCTCAGACTCCATTTTAATGAGTGCAGTATTCTGGGCCTTGAAAAGGTTACAGTTTTTCTAGCTACTAATCTAGAAATATTAATCCAATACTATATTTTTCCTTTGATGTTTGGCTGACTAATGGCTTTGTATTTAAATGAGCAGTTAAAGTCAGCAGAGGCAGAGGTAAAACAGCTCTAGTTGAATTACTCCAACTCAGAAACTTACCAGTACTCACTTCTTTCTCTTTTGCTCTCTCAGCAGTAGGTCTGCTTGGTCTCACACACCAGGCTCAAATGCTGAGGCTGACCTTCTTCTTCAGGGGAATACACTTAGTTTAACTCCACCCCCAAGCTCAGAGGAAAGATTAGTCTGGCACCACCCCTGCTTCCTAGCTATTTTCTTTGTTTGGCTGACTAATGGCTCTTTGTATTTAAATGAGCAGTTAAAGTTAGCAGAGGCAGAGGTAAAACAGCCCTAGTTGGATTGCTCCAACCCAGAAACTTTCCAGTGCTCACTTCTTTCTCTTTTGCTCTCTCAGCAGTAGGTCTGCTTGGTCTCACACACCAGGCTTCTTTTTGTACTAGATGAAGATTTTTGTACTAAATGAAAATGGGGATAAGTAATGATAAATACAATGATGGAAAAGAAGCATGTAAATCTGGAATACTCCAAGCACATGGGCTGAAATATTGGGAAAATACTTATTTGAACTATGTAACATAGCAACACAAAAGCAATTTATTTGTTTTAACTTATGTTTAGAAAAGTCAATAAAATATGTAATAAAAAAACCAATGAAAGTATAGGCCCAAAAGACGTGCATACCACAAAGAAAGAAGAGCTCCTCTAAGTCTAAGAGGGCACCGGCATGGCTAATGAGTGGCATTAGATAGGCTCTAAAGTGCTAAATAGAGCAAAAGAGCAAAATAAAAAGGAATACAAACACTGGCAAAAGAAACGTAAGATGATGATGAGAGAGGCAAAGAAAGACTTTGAGGAAGCAAAGGAAATGTGTTCTGCTTATATACCACCCCACAGCATTTCATGTAGTCTCTGGGTGGTTTACAGTTTAATTAAAGTATTCAGACTACATATTGCCCATCCCCCAGCAAGCTGAATACTCATTTTACTGACCTCGGAAGGATGGAAGGCTGAGTCAACCATGAGCCTGAGGTCGTGAGCACAGTTTAAGCTGCAGTACAGGCATCTAACTAATGCGCCATGAGGCTCCTACCATACAGGTAGCAATATAAAGGGATATAATAAAAGCCTCTTTATATAAGTTAGAAAACCTGCCAGAGAACCAGTTGGCCCTCTAGATGGTGAGGGAGGAAAAGGGGAGGTAAAGGAGGACTTGGAAATTGCAGAGAAATTAAATGACTTCTTTGCATCTGTCTTCACGACAGAAGACCTTGGGCAGATTCCTCTGCCCGAACAGCCCCTTTTGACTAAAGAATTAAATCAAATACAAGTTAAAAGAGACAATGTTTTTTAGTTTAATTGATAAATTGAAGATCAACAAGTCACCGGGCCTAGATGGCATCCATCCAAGGGTTATTAGGGAACAGAGAAATGAAATTGCAGATCTCTTAATGGTAATACAGTAACCCCTCGCCATTTCACGGTTCATTTACTGTGGTCATGCTATGTCGCGGGACCACAGTACATGCCAGACTCCAGCCGACTGGCGCTGGGTTGGGGAAACAAAAGGTTTTTCTCCTCCACCCCAGCGCCAATGAGCTGGAGCCCTGGGCCTAGGGAAGGGGGGAAAGGGTTTAAAAGCCTGGGCTTTTAAAACCTTTTTTCCCCTTCCCCAAGTCCCAGGTTCCAGCTTGGTGGTGGGTCAGATCCACCACCACCACCACTTCGCTGAGCTGCAGCAGCCCGTACATGCAGCTGTGGTGGATCTCAACTGCCACCGCCGCTGGCCTGGGCTGCTCCAAGACTTCTTCGAGCAGCCTGGTCATAAGAACATAAGAAGAGCCATCATGCTGGATCAGGCCAAAGGCCCATCTACTCCAGCTTCCTCTATCTCACAGTGGCCCCACCAGATGCGTCTGGGAGCGCATGAGACTAGATATCTCCCTCCTGATACCACTCCCCTGCATCTGGTCCTTGAGGGTACCCTGTTTTAAAGCTTGGAGATGGCACATCTCCCTCATGGTTTGTAACCTGCGATGGGCTTTT
>JAWVWN010003220.1:0-31624 GCA_037367305.1 Phrynocephalus vlangalii | reverse complement strand
TTTCACGAAAAACGGAAATGACCCGAAACGGAACCGGCCCGACTAACGACAACTCGAATTTTTTTTTTTCAAGTCGTGCCCATCTCTAGTGACAACCCCTATAAAGCACCTTGTGACACACACACCCCTTGTGGGCCCTGACCTCCCAGGTTGGGAACCTGTGATCTACACATGGAATGTTCAATACTACACCTCATTTTGAGATGGAGAATGCAAGGAGAAAAGTGTTTTGGTGCAGGGATGCTCCAAGGAGGAAGCAGCCCATGTAGAAGGTATGGTCTGCAGCTATTGTGTGAGGAAAATTCTTACTAGAGCATAAGCAGGAGACCTAAATGCTAATTGTTCCCATGGGGACAGAACATCAATCATATTTTAATTTTAAGCCTTGAACTGTATTTATTCTCCTTTCCCTCTTTCACTAAGCACACTAAAGTTTGCACTGGGGTTGCTGAGAGGCAGCGAAAAGCCGGAGTGAGATTTGCATGGCGCGAAAGGGGGACTGCGCACAGCTACAGCAGAGAGATTTCCAGCAGTTAATTGATGCAATCAGTTTTAGTGAGAAATAACAAGGCATGCCCCATTAATATTTAATGCAGAGAAAAGTTTATTTTAAGAGCCTTTTTTAAAAAAAAGCAAACAAATGTCTTTCCCATTAAAATGGTACACACACTGGATCAATGGGGTCTGGGAGACAGATAAAGCAGGCAGCACTAGTAATCGCACAGTGTTTGCAAGAAATGAGCACATGTCACAGCTGAAAAACCTGCTGCATGATCGGGAGCTAAGTCTGGAATGCAAATATGGGGGAACGGTTGTTGTGGCTGTAACAAGATGGCAAGGTAACAAGGTGCAAAAAGGGGCATGAAGACTCATATGCTTGCATGGGGTGGGAACAGACATGGGCACATCTTCTTTCCCATTCTAGAGGGATAAATGTTAGGGTTGCTGACATCACTTCCTCTTCTTCTCACACATTTCCCTTCAGGAGAAGACATCTTTACTTTGTGTGGAAAGGCCAAGGGCAAAAGTGCATCTTTGCATCTTCACCTTAGTTAACTAGGATTAAGACTTCTATCATATTTTCTTTCTTAATGTGTTTGCTCTAACCATCACCTGCTTACTTGTCTCCCCCCCCCCTTAACCTAGCAGCAAAATGTGTTTATATTCCAAGGTGGGCATGCTCCTGTAAGAAATGCTGATATTTCAGAGAGCTAAATTACTTAACAAGGCTGCTAGCTCACTTTTCTAACAGTGACAAGGTCTCTAAATTATATTGCAGTTCAGTACCGTAGAATCTCAAAGTAGATTCTAGGCACAACATGTTTTATTTCTTCCAAAAGGCAGCAGAAAATAACCCTCTGGTGTCTTGTATATCTCTTCCATGACATCGCTGTCAGAAATGAATAATCCAGTGTATCTTAACTAGAAGAGCTTCTCCATTAGGGATTTAATGTTCCACAGAAATTCTCATTTAGACAAACATCATAAAAACAAGGAATTTTCTCCCTTGTGTGTGTGAAGGACATCAACCTACCTATCCATGTTTCTATGTACTTTTCCATATATTTCTACACAGAAAAATCGACATTACATAAAATCCTTTAATACAAAAAAGATATTCAGTATTGGCAGTCATAAATTCAACCAATTAACCAACCAATCAAAATGCATTAAGTACCTGCCCAGTTATCGCCAGCTAGAGCAAAATCTCAGCTATAAAGGTTGGGAATTAGCTATCAGAAAATAAATTGAATCATTGCCACTCAACACCAATAAACATAGTTCTGTCACAGCAGCCTTCCACAGGAATGACAAAAGAGCAGGGTTCATTTCCAGGTTTTTACTTCTGTGGTCTAGTTATGTCTTGACTGGAAATGCAACATGGGATATGCTGGGAACTGTAATCCTACAACCAAAACTGTCAAATTTCTGAAACAGTACACGAAATTTTGCAATATATTACCATGGCCCTAATATACACAACTGAATATACACAATTGGTTATACCTCAACCGGCAGAGCTACAAACATGGTTTTTTCCTTTGAATACTTGTTGATCTCACAACTGAAGAAAGTGTCCATATCAATTTTACCTGCTGGCACAGGAATTATGTTTATAATCCAAATAAACAACCTGTGGGGTCTTGTTAATGTATTGCATTGAGAGATCTCCCTAAAGACTAGAGCTACAGATATGAAATTCTGCATAACTATTACGGAGATCACAGCTTAAATTGCTATGTGTATTATATCTTGACTGGCCATGTCTGAGGGTTCCTGATAATCTATTAACAGTGTCGCTGGACACAGCTAATTAATGACAGGCACTTCTTCAGTACCTAATAAACTTTTATTCTTTTCTTCAAAAACATCATGTTCCGTTGACTCATTTATTTCTTCTAACAATTTGTAACTTGCAATTACAGGAATATACTTGTGTTCAAAACACAATAACAGTGACTCATTAATGGATGATTCTCTTAAGGTTTTCCCCTCATGGATGGGAATGGCATTGCACTGCCCCGTCCATACCATTGTGTCCCACAACAAGGGTGTTTTGCCCACATAGCCACTGGCACATTGGTCTTCCTACCTTTCTATTCTGGCACACTTCCAGATCTAAAATCACCCTCATAAACAGGTGTGACTTTTGAAAACTGCCCATTCAGTGGATAAGGGTGGTGGCATGGGCAGCAAGAACTTTGGGTTGTAACATTTTTCGGTCTGCATTCCTCTCTCCTTTGTCTCCACTTTTAAATCTACCTCCTTCTCCATACCCCCCTTGTCATTTCTCCTTTCCAGTGTCAATCACCCAAAACCCCTCTATAATTGGCTCTTTACTCTTGTCCAGCTTTTCCTCTGTCTTCTCTGTCACTATTTCACTTTTATGTTGTCCATCTTCATTTACCATCAACTCACTCATTCCTTTATTAACATCTTTACCCACAACTTTATCATTCACATATTTTCCCTCCTCACACAACACACTTTCTCTAATTTCTGTTCCTTGATGTTCCTTCTCATAACATGCAGCCTGGTGATTTGGGACCAGTAGTCCAAAGAAAGTTAACGTTTCTGCCCCATGAGTAATGAGGTGTTATGGAGGAGTGTGACAGTGGGGGAAAGTCCAGCATGAAAAATAATATTTGGGCAAGAAAAGAAGAGCTAGAGAGAACATTGTTGTCGAGGTTTGATTAATGGGTTTTGAAGCTTGGCACAACCCGCATGAGGAGGGAGAATGAGAGACAGAGAGAGACCAGTACAAAAGACCAGTACAAAAGAATGACCTCAGTGAAACCAAGCACATTTCACAGAGTGGGTGGGGTGGGTTTAGAGAGACCCTAGGCTACTCCATTGTAAGGCTCCTCCCAATCTCCCACCCTCACAACTACTGGTAGAAGAAGATTATTATAAAAAAATGAGTGAAGCAAAGATGATTATGGGTATTTAAAATTCTGCAATTCACAATTTCTCCTCTGATATATTATTGTTAAATACCATTGTACACTAAAAACATTTGCAATAACTGAACTGTGTAAACCTTTAGTAGAATAAGCATGAATTTATAGGAAAATTAAGTTGTAATGATATTCTAAAAAAACACCCTTGACTTTACAAATTATATTGCCTGGGAAATGTAACATGTAACATGTAGCTGCTACCACTCACTGGCGGTTACTTCACGTCCTACTTCGTTCCGTTATTATGTTCGTTCCATGACAGCATTTTTCGTGGTCACGTGGTTTTGTCCCTGTTCAATCCCTGTTTTCGGTTACCCACAGGCGTGATTACTTGTCTTGTGACAACTGTTACTTCATGTCCTTGTTTCGTGACAACTACTGGATTTCCCTGGCTTCATTTAGCCTTTTTTTATTGTCAGGCTTCCGTTTTTCGATATTTTGAATCCCTGCTGCGGGCACGCGGGCTGTCTCGGGAAGCCTGGCAGGAGGAGCTGGGTGAGCCCTCACCACTTGCCGTGGGTGAGCGGCGGTGGCAGCGGCGATGGTGGGTGAGACACCCTTGCCATGAACTCAGCAGTCTGCGGGCTGGCAGGTGAGTAGACAAGGAGAGCTCAGCCCCACCTCCAGGACCCGAGGAGGATGAACCTATGCCTGACAGTGGCTCTCTGCCTGTACCTTCAAGAGCCACCTTCTGCAGGGACAGGTGGGCAACCGAGCCTGGCCTGGCGCAGGAGTTCCAGTCGGCTTTCTTGGTTGTCATAGCATTCCTAGAGCGAAAGGGGGAAACAGCCATTGCCGTTACTTCACGTCCCTTGTCTTGGAACAGGAACTGGGAACAAAGTGTGACAAGAGAATTCCCCAGCCCATGGGCAGGTAGAGCTCATCACGCTCTGTTCCTGGGGGGGCGTGGTCGGGACAAGATTCTGCTGTCACACTATGGACGTGAAGTAACCTTTTTTAATACCGGTCCCAAGTGGGACAGCAAAGAGGGACGAGAGGGACGTGAAGTAACGGCCACTATCTTCCCCGTGCCTTTCATGGGGCAGTGATATCCTTCTGGCTGGCTCCCGGGGTTTGCAGTGGTTTTCAACATATATTTGCTATGCCTTTTTTGTTGTTGATCACAAAGTCAATCTCTTCTATAGGAAGAGAGATAAAAGCATGAAGGAGATGCTGATATTCTTTAGAAGGGAGATGGGATAGATAGGTATGGTCCTGGTATCTTGCATCTGACTTCACACTATAATCTATGTATTTTGTAAAGAAAGTAAAACTCCAGAAACATTTGATCAAATCCTGCAGACTGGCAATCTGCCAAGGAGCGATGACAGACAGCAGCTGCTCATCTTCCATTTATTAAAACCTCCCAAATAAGATATAATTAGAGGCAAATATCTTCCATTCCGAGTCTGTAATTCAGAGATTTGGAAAGCTGCCTGGTGGATTTGCAGATGTTGCTTGTAATCCCAGCATAGCTGAACTTCTATCATTTCTTCATTTGAACGTTAAACCTTCACACACATACACGCACATATGCGTGCACACACACATACACACACACACACACACACACACAGAGAGAGAGAGAGAATTTGGGTAATACTGTACTATTGTTAGAGTCATTAAAAATTAAAATATGAAACTTTCACCTGCAGAAGTCCTCATTGGGCTGGGCATTGCATTTATAACACTGGAAACTGTAATCAGCAGCTTCACCTGATTTAAATACACGTGACCCTCATTCCATTGCTTTCTCTCATCTCCCTGTTTTGGTTTCTCTTTCCTTGCCTCCCCCCTCGTGTTCCTCTGTACCCTAGGAAATGCCTATCAGCAGGCACTACTAAAAGCTAATTAGCAGAGGGCATCAAAGGAGACAGTGGTGGAATCAGTTTTGAGATTTAAGCAACCCAGTTATTTAAGGTGGGATCTCAGCAATATCACTAGGAGGATTTTACAGGAAAAGGAAGGAAAGCTAGGAAGAAACATGAGGCTCTGAGGGAAGCCATATCAAGATAGAGTATACAGCAAAACCATTTTGCTCATCTGGGACTTCAATAATATCAGACCTGTGAAGTGTCCCATATTGGGTGGGATTTCCCATTTTTTTAAACACTCTTTCCTGCCATCTTCTTGGGTGATCCTTTTTCCTGGAAATGTCACTTTTTTTACTCTGGCCAGTGGCGAGCCTTCAGGTTCAGGCCATGTATGCTGCTGCTCTTGGGGTTCTGTGAGAGAGAGTGCCTTGGGAGCCCCCCTCCTGCTGCCCCAGAAGCAGCAGCATACATCACGGAGGCAGAGTAGCGGGCCAACAGCCCCAGCCGAAATCTGAAGGCCTCAATCTGCACTGAGGTTACACGTGCTGGGGTGGGGGAAAGACGGTCAGCAAAGCAAGCAGGGAGAACAAGCAACCAGCCCTAGCAGCCCCTTTGCCCCATAGCCGCCACGTGGCTCTTCACTCTGGCAGAGCACTGCGCATGGAGTGAGAGGAGGAGGAGGAGGACGAGGAAGACAAGGAAGAGAGCTCCCCACCACCACATGAGCACCCCAGCCTCAAAGGAAAAGCTCAGACATTGTTACCCCTTGCCAGCTGAGCTGTGGGTAAAGAATCCATCCATTGCTCTCTGAGTGGTGGAGAGCCCATTCTGGTGGCCGGAGGGTGGGAAACATTCTCCAGTCCTATGCAAAAGCTCATTTACTGTGTGATAAAACAAATGATACAAAATGCAAATATTTCCTGTTCTGAAAAGAGAGAAAGTGAAACTGCCGTTCCTGAAAAACTTCTTTAAGAAACACAACTTCATTAGTTTTAATGCATTGTTTTATCGCTTGTTGATGAGGCAAATGAAACAACATTACAGTAATTTTGTTTTCAGAATGTTTGCTCTCTTTTTTTTTTACCTTAATGCCTCTGCAGGCACCCCATATAACACTGAGATCATTTTTGTCCAGACTACTTACCAGCTCTGGGGTCACACATCCATTATTTGTGCATCTGAGCTTTCCTGCCTAAATGTAGAATTTAGTGTTGGCCCATTTTTCTAATGTCTTAAATTCCAATTCTGGGTACAATCCTTTTTTTTTTTTTTTTTGAAGTTCTAATTTTATTATTTTTTTGACATACAAACATACAATAAACAATAATAAACAATAATACCATCAAACACTACAAAGTGCACCCCCACCCCCCGGGACCATCCAGTGTTCTTAAATCTTCTCTTCCTTCTTCATCTGCTTTTTTCTAGTTGGCTTCTTAAGGTCCTTTTCTCCAGAACTGTATTGGATTATACATCGGTTGTGTCCCTTTCCCTTTTAGTAGTACATACTCTATAAATTTCCCCCAAATATCATAAAAAAATCCTTTTTCATTTCCCCTCGCAAAACTTTTATATTACAGGATAATTTATCATTTAAAGCTATATCCCACACTTCCTTATACCAGTCAGCAATTTTAAAATCTAATTTCAGTTTCCAATTTTTAGCTATAATCAATCTTGCTGCTGTCATAAGATTTGCAATTAATTCTTTTGTTTTCATATCATATTCGTTAATAGGTGGTAATGATAACAATGCAGTTTCCGGTTCACATTTAATAACAGTTTGTAGTATTTCTCTTATCTCACCGAAAATCTGTTGCCAAAACTTTTGAACTATTTCGCATTCCCACCAAAGATGAATATAGGTGCCTATTTTTTTTTCGCATTTCCAGCAGAGCTTAGAATATCTTGGGTTTATTCTATTCAGTCTGACTGGTGTCATATACCATCTTAAAACTAGTTTAAAGTAATTTTCTTTTATTCTGACTGATAATGATCGTAAAATCCTCAAATTCCAAATTCTTTTCCATTTGTCATTATTTCTTTCTTTATCTATGTCTTGTTTCCAAACCTCTCATTGTGCCTACCTCCCTTTCCTCAAGTGAATCCTGGATTATTTTGTATATTTTA
This sequence comes from Phrynocephalus vlangalii, assembly GCA_037367305.1. Taxonomy (NCBI): domain Eukaryota; kingdom Metazoa; phylum Chordata; class Lepidosauria; order Squamata; family Agamidae; genus Phrynocephalus; species Phrynocephalus vlangalii. The sequence continues at coordinate 24,219 of JAWVWN010003220.1, read as the reverse complement.
CCTACTGCTCCTTTCCCTGTATTTCCTTTCTCTGGTTCATATGTTAACAGGAATTGCTCAAACTTTGTATATTCTCTGAGTTGTATATTTCTCCTTGTCCATTCTTTCGTCCAACTTTCTAATTGGGCATAATTCAACCAAGATAAATCCTTGGTTTGCAGTATGCACTTAATTACCTGCTTTGTTCACATCTTTTTAATCCAGTCTTTTAATCTTGCCACTTCCATTGTTTTAAATAATTCTCCATATTTCTTCATATTCATGGGGAAATTTATCTGATCTACCACCAATCCGAGAGGGGATCCTTCTGGTACCAGTTTCCTTCCATACTTTTTCCAAGTGCATAATAGGGAACTCAGGAGCGGGTTTTTAATTGGATATCTTTTGGGGGGAAGAGTAAGCAAGTATTTACTTATATCTCCACTTAACTCATCTGATTCAAGTTTCCACCATATTAATTTTTTGGGTTTAAATAATACTTCCCCCACACAACTAAGCTGGTTAGCTGTATAATAGATTCTAAGATTAGGTATACTTATACCTCCATCCTTTTGAGATCTATACCATAAGATTTTACTTATTCTTGCTTTTTTACCACCATTACAATATCTATTTATGAGATCTTGATAAGCTTTAATTTCAGCTTCTGTATACTGAATGGGTAGCATTCTAAAAAGGAAGTTAATTTTAGGAAGTATTTTCATTTTTACCATTGCTATTCTACCAAACCATGATAGATTTAATTTGGAATAATTTTGTAATTTATTTCTAATCTCTTCCTTGATTTTGATAAAGTTATGGTCTTATGCGTATCTTTGTCTAGAAGTATCCCTAAATATTTCATATATTTGCAAACTTTCAATCCATAGTTGGAGATCTCCTCCATATCTCGGTTATCATGATTGAACAGCTTAATTTCTGATTTTTGCCAGTTTACACATAATCCAGTTGTTTCGGCAAATTCCTTTAGATGTGATTTTATTCTTGGTATATTTTCTAACGGATTTTTTTTATTGCTAACAAGGCATCATCCGCAAATAAACTAATTTTGATCTTCCCCTCCTTCCCCATACCTTTGATTAGTTGATCATCCCTTATTGCATTTGCAAATAGCTCTATAACTATGCAAAACAGAACTGGTGATAAAGGACATCCCTGTCTCGTTCCTCGGCCTAAGGTAATCTGTTCTGTCATCCCATCATTAACTATAATTGACGAAGTACTATCTGAGTAGAGTTGATTTATTACACTTAAATTTTTTTCTCCAAAACCCCATTTCTCTAATAGAAGTTTTAACGCAGACCATTGAACACAATCAAAAGCTTTAAATAGGTCTAAGGACAGAATACATGCTTTATCTTGTGCTCTTCCCATCTCATGAAGAACATTCAAAGTTCTTCTTATAGTGTTCGACATTTGTCTACCCTTAATGAAACCAGTTTGATCTTCTTTAATATATTTATCTATGAATGTATACATTCTTTTGGCTAGAATTGCTGTAAAAATCTTTGCATCTTGATTTATAAGTGATATTGGTCTATAGGATCCAACATCTGTTGGATCCTTATTAGGCTTGAGAATTAAAATAGTTAACGAGTTTTTCCAGGAGATAGGGGCTTGCTCTCCTTCCATTATCTCATTGTAAAGCTTCTTTAGCTTAGGTATTAACATTGATTTAAATATCTTATAAAATTCTGGTCCCAATCCATCGGCTCCTGGAGTTTTAGCATTCTTTAATTTGTTTATCACATCTTCTATCTCCTCCTCTTTAATAGATTTCTCCATTTCAAGCCTGTCTTCCTCTGCTAATCTTGATTTTAGGTTTTTGCCAATGTATTGTTCCATACCTTCCTTCCTGTTGTTGTTAGCTGTATATAAATTTTGGTAAAATTCTTGGATAGCTTTTAATTTTTCTTTCATTTGTGTTCAGTTATTACCTCTTAAGTCTTTTATCCTTCCTATCATACTTTTTTGTTTTCTTTTCTGTACTATCTTGGCTAGCAGCTTTGAATTTTTATTACTATATTCAAAAAAGTTTCTTTTCAAATATAGTAAATTTCTTTGAGTTTGTTGTAAATCTATATCTTCTAGTTCCCTTTTCCTAGCCTCAATCTGAGTTAAGATTTTTTCGTCTTTACTTAAAAAGATTTGAGATTCAAGGTCTGCTATTATAACTTCTAATTTTTTTTGTTTAGCTGCTCTCGATTTTTTATTATAGCATTTTCTCTTATTATGTAGCCTCTGGCCACAGCTTTCAAAGTGTCCCAAGTAACTCCTATTTGTCCACCGCCTTCTTCATTAATATTCCAAGTTTCTAGCCATTCTTTTTGTATTCTTTCTACTGTGTCCGGGAATGGGAAAATTCTAGAATTTGTTCTCCACCTTCTAGCTTCTCTATAATTCTTCTTGTTTTCTATTTCAACAGTCATTAAAGCGTGGTCAGAAATTTTTATCACCTCTATATTTCTGTTTGCAATTTTAAGTAATAAGCTTTGTGAGACAAATATAAAATCTATTCTAGAGTAGGCTTTGTGGACTGGGGAGTAAAATGTATATTTTCTTTCATCTCCCTTCAATTCTCTCCAAACGTCCTTTAAACCTGTATTTGCGATGAAATTTGTTAGAGTTGTGTGTCTGACCCTCCAGTCCACATTCTTATTAATTGTTTTGTCTTTTATTTTATCCATGACCATATTAAAGTATCCCGCCATAATTACATGTCCCTTCTGTACCTTTTCTATCTGCTCCCATACCTCTTTGTAAAACAGATTTTGATTAGCATTTGGTGCATAAACATTTATCAATGTATATTGTTCTGTACCAATTGTGCCCTTCCGAATCTTTCACAGTTTTTTCAACAATACAATCACAATGCTTTGAGATTAAGATAGCCACCCCCCTTGCTTTAGATGAGCTAAAACTTTTCTCATATATGTTGATATTGGGTAATTTCAGTTCGTTTAGTCCTTCTTTCATTTGGTGTGTTTCTTGAAGGAAGACAATGTCTGGTTTATTCTTCTTGATTAATGACTCTATTCTCTTCTCTTCAGCACAGAACCTAGACCCCTTGCATTCAGTGGCTAATTTTAAAAATTTACCCATAGTTTCTTTCTATTGTCCATCTGGCACGGTCCCACTGTGCAATTATTCAAACAAACACCACATATAATAAAAACAATATTAACCCAAACCCTACCACCTACACTTATTTTCTGTTCTCCCATCCTTTTGGCCCTCATACACATATTGTATGTGCCCTTACAGGGTGGGAGGGGGAAAGCACCTGTCCACTTCCAATGGCTAATAAAGGATCCAGAATCTCTAAATTAGCCTTAACACTGTCTATCTTTGCTTTAAAATAAGAAAATAGAAATAAAAAAAGAAAAGCATAACAAAAAAATTCACTCTTAACTTCCTTCTATTCTTCCTTCCTCCCTCTCAACCCCAAGGGGAAGGGAAGATAAGAAAAAAACCCTCATGGGAAGAGAAGAGGAAGGTGTGGGGGGGAGGAAAAGGGAAGGGGGAAAGGGATGGAAATGCGGGAAGGCATAGGGCAAATATAGGGAAGAAAAAGAAAAAGAAAGAAAGAAAGGGAGGAGAGAGAGGGGGGAGGGAGAGGGAGAGGGAGAGGGAGAGAGAGAGAGAGAGAGAGAAGAGGGAGAGGGAGAGGGAGAGGGAGAGAGAGAGAGAGAGAGAGAAGAAGGAAGCGATGTCTTCAGCACTCCGGATCTCCTCGTTTTAATCTTCGGATTTAATTGTCAGTTGAGACAGGTGAGGATCTAGCAGCTGGTCCTGGAGGAATCTACTTTTCAAGTTGAATATTCCATGCCTTCAGAAGTTGTTCACCTTCTTCCAAGGAATAGATTGTATGCAAAGTTGAGCCTTTCCACACTTTAAGGAAGATCGGAAATCCCCAGTTATATTTAAAGTTGTGCTTTCTCAGAGCGCTTGTCACAGGTTTCATTGTTTTCCTCCATTCAAAGCACTCTCTGGAGATGTCCTGATAGACTTGCACAATTCTATCATCTCGCTTAGTAGACATAAGTTGTTCTTTAATGGCATATGAGGTAAATCTGATCAAAATTGGTCTTGAGACTCCTCCTTTTGCATTGCCTATATAATGCACTCTTTCAATGTCTCTCTCCACAAGCCGTTGGGGGAGAATAGAGTTAAACCAAGCGAAAATTTCTTTTTTCAATTCTCTTTTGTCTTGAAGCTCAAAGTTGATTAGTTTCAGATTAGACCTTATCCAATAATCTTCCATGTAAATAAGCTTTCTTTGCAAAGAGTCAATCTCCTCTTCGTGGGTGGCGATATCCTTCTCATTTTTGATGGCTAGTATTTGAACGTGTTTGACCTCATCTGCTAGTTTTTTCAGCTCTGTTCCATTTTTGGAAACTTCTGTTTGAAACTTTTGGATCTCTTGTGATAAATCTTTCTTTAAATCTTTGTTTTGAGAAGATAGAGAATGGAAACGATCCTCGATGGTAGAGGTCATATTTTTCAAGGCTAGTTTCAACAAATTGGCAAACTCCGTTTTCATATCTTTGAGTTCCTTAAGGAAATCCGGCTGTTGTCCTGGCAATTTGCCAGAATCAGACGCCATTGTGTCCACTGCTGGAGCAGTTTCCAACCTTTCCAGAGACGCTCGCTGGTACGTAGAATCTGAAGGTTTCTGAGCCCACCTTCTAATGGAGAAGGTTGGAGCTTTTTTCTTAGCTGGCATGCAGAAAAGCAAGGTAATAAGTCTCTCTTTTCCTTCCTAGCCCCAAGAGAAAACAGCAGCACTAACTCTGTCCGGTTAGCAGCGTCGGGACTTCAGCACAAAATGAAAGTAATTTAGTACTTCAATATTTCATGTTTATCTCTCTCTTTCAAAGCACTCATTTTTCAACCTATCCTCCCCAGTAATTTATGGCTCATTTACTCACGAGTCCGGAGTCTTTAGAGACAGTATTTCAAGTTTTCTCTTCTTATGATCGGAGCTACTGAATCCGAGCAGCCATCTCGCCTGTGGGCGGAAGTGCCCCCCCCCCCGGGTACAATCCTAAGTAGCCAAAATGACTGATGATTTAAAAAAGCCTTTAGTCCATCACCCTTTGTGGTGGGCTAGAGACTTTAAAAAAGCTGCCTAGATGCCCTAAGCACCTCTGATCTCGCCTAATTTCAGAAGCTAAGCAGGGCCAGACCTGGTTAGTACTTGGATAGGAGACCACCAGGGAATACCAGGTGCTGTAGGCACCTGGAGTAGGAACTGGCAAACCACTCCAGCACTCCTGCCAAGAAAACTCCATGGACATGGGGTCACAAAGAGTCGGACACGACTGTAATGACACAACACAGAAACACAGAGACTTTTTAAAATGTCCTGCCACCAGCACAATCGCTGAGGCGGTGGGACATTTAAAAAAGCCTCTAGCCCACCAACCTTTGTGTTGGACTAGAGCAGTGGTTCTCAACCTGCGTGTCCCCAGATGTTCCTGGACTGCAACTCCCAGAAGCCTCCACTACTCGCTGTGCTGGAAGGAGCTTCTGGGAGTTGCAGTCCAGGAACATAGGTTGAGAACCACTGGACTAGAGGGTTTTATCCCCTGCTGTGGGATTCCCTTTCCAGACAGAGCAAGAGGCTGAGAAGCGAGCGCTGATGTCAGCAGTGCCCTCTCAGTCCCCTGCTGTGGAATTCCAGGCCGGTAAATTCAAACAGGGCTTGTTTAAATTTACCAGTGCCTGCTCTGTTCTCTGGAGCTGCCCTGCCTTGCTGCCAGGGCTGTTTTGACAGTTTGAGTGGTGGCGGCACCAAGAATTGAGCAGGGAAGCAGCCGCTGGATCACAGTCCCTTGCCTGAAGGGAGATCGGGCTGTGGCTTCCTGGTTCGGCTCCTCCGAACCGAAAACATCATTTGGGTTTGGTTTGTGACGACACTTTTGTTTCATTTTGAAATGTTTCAAGACCTTACAAAACGACAAAATAGTGTGTCTTTTGTTGTAAGGTGCCCATCCCTAGTACAGACCATGGACCAAGAACCCTAACCGTTCCCAGTGAAATCAACTGCACTTTCAAAAGTCTTCCTTGGCTGTGACCTTAAAATGTAAACCACTCAAGGAGTATAGGAACAGCTGTGCACGAAATGTCTGCATGCATTTTCCACTTAGGTGTTTTACCACATACTTGTAGCCTGGAAAGATTGATACTTTCCCTTAGGGATAATAGATATACAGTGGAACCTTGACTTATGTCATTAATCCGTTCCAGTGGTCTAGACTTAAGTCAAACATGACTTAAGTCAAACAAACATTTCCCATAGAAAGTAATGGGAAAGCGGATTAATCCGTTCCAGATGATGAAAAAGACCCCCGAAAACAGCAATTTAACACAAATTTGACTGGGATAGGAGATTCCTTCTGGGGATGTAAATAAAATGTCTCTTCAAAGAGAGGAGGAGGCAGTGGAATTATAGTCCACAAGTTATATGCCTCCACTTTTTAATGTTCATAGCAACAATGTCTAACATTTAAGTTTTACTGATTTTTAACCTGACATTCCAAGTTCTGAACAACTCTATGCTTACCATTAGAGTCCCACAACTTTACAGCTCCCCAACTAAAATGCTTCCATTGTGGACCAGACTTCTGCAGCCAGATTTTTTACAAGACTGAGCCGACTGTCTAACCAGCGAGGCTAGCCCCGAGCTCCCGGCCCTTCTTCTCCTCCGGCAGCAGTGGTGGCTTTGGTGAGGCCGAGTACCAGCTCCAGGTGCTCGGAGCTGGCCTCGCCGAAGCCACCACTGCCGGAGGAGGGGAAGAAGGCAGGAGCAGTTTGGAGGCGGCAGCCGCGATGCTGGGTTGTGGCTGCCGCCCAATTCCGGTGCCTTGCGCCGGGGCTCAGAGATGTAAGTCAAAGCCTGCGACTCAAGTCAAACAGGCCCCTTCTTGCTGCAAGTCAAATATGCTGCAAGTCAAGCAGCATGTAAGTCAAGGTTCCACTGTAAAGGCTTTGCAGCTCCCACTGCTACTCCTTTGGCATTCGGTTTTAAAGCCTCTCTGCCACATCCTCCTTCTAAGCACCAGAAGCCTGGTTGTGTTCTGGTTCAAGTGGCCTCTGATCCTTTTGTATAGGGACAGCTCAACTTGAAATCTTTTCCGGCACCAACCAAATGTAGAACTTTCTATATATCACACTTCACAGATGTATTAAGATTTCAGAGCAATCCCTCTCGAGCTGGCCTTGCCTATAGAACAGCTTGCTACCTAGGATGTCCCAGATTCCAGCTTCCTACCCACAACCCAATATAGCTTCCTGGACCTGCCATACCTATGTTTTCTCACATGACTGGAAACAACATGCACTACAATCAACAATTCTACCCCACACTAAAAAAAAGTGGCATTTTCTAAAACTATTGCTTTTCAAATGAGTTACATTCCCCAGTACAAATCTGCAGAGGAGCTTTGTCCACCTGTAACAGCCTGGGTTGTCATTCCCAACTTTTCCAGTGGAACAAGGTTGACCTGTTGGTTCTTTCTGTGCTCTGAGCAGTGAGAAAGGAAGAAGAATGACCTCAGATGTGGTTCATTTTTCACTGCATCCTCCCAGAGCCTTCCTGTGAGGAGGAGGTATGGTTGGGAGTGGGGAATCGAGGAGAGACATAAGAGGTGGTTCTTGACAGAGAGGCAGCAATGAAATGCAAAGACATGGGCACTTCCTTTCTCTTGTGTCTCTCTTCCCCCACCTTGGGCTGGTTGAGAGAGGGTTGCACAACATGTGTGTGAGAGACAGAAGGGAAGAGGAGCACAGAGGAGAGAGCAAGAGCTTGTGCATGTCAGGTGGCATGCATGAGAGACTGAGGGAGGAGAAAGAGAGAGAGAGAGAGAGACTAAAGAAGGTTACTTCACATCCTTCCTCGTTCTGATATTACATTTGTTTCATGATAACATTGTTCGCGGTCACGTGGTATTGTCCCAGTTCTGTCCCTGTTTCTGTTTACCCACAGGCGTGATTGATGGTATTGTGATGACTGTTACTTCACATCCTTGTTTCGTGACAACACCTGTACTTCCCTGCCTTCGTTTCCCCCCCTTTTTTGTCCAACCTTCTATTTTTCTATATTTTGATTCTCCATAATTTTGCCTTTCATGTAAGCAACAAAGTTTGAGTTTTTATGCCTTCCCTTTCTGCAATGCATTGTTTATGTCATTGGGATTGTACTGGAGAATGCAACTTCGCACTCCTGCCAGTAGATGGAGAATGTGCACATTGTGTGATGAGCCTTACTTCATGGGCTCTCGTCTCCAAACAAGAACCGAGACAAGAGAATTCCTGAGGTCAGGGAGAGGTATGGCTCATCACGCTTAAATCCCAGTTCAGGGGGCGTGGTCAGGACGAACTCCCGTCATCATGCAATGGACATGCAGTAACATTTTTTCATACCAGTTCCAACCGTCTAAAGAGATTGAATCTCTGGTGCCTATGACCACCAAGCAGCAAATTAGGCATACAGTTAGAGAATTCATAAACAAGGCCATGGAAGCTTTATTACACAGATCAAGTCTGTATAATTCTTTATTACACAGATCAAGTCTGTGTAATAAAGAATATATCTCCCGCCTCCTCCTTCTCCTCCTCCTCTTCCTCCTCAGAGTCATCCCATTCATCTTCAAGATCCTCATTTTCCCTGACTGCCGTTCTTGACAAAATAAATGCCTGATGATGCCTTCACATCACTGCTGTTGCTGTCCCACCAGCTTCTATTCTTCCCCCCAGTTTTTCAAACCACCTGCCTTGCTCTGAGGGAAGCCAACTTGTTCCTTAGCATCCATCAGCTGTCTACACTGAACACCCACCCACCATCTTTGTCCAAGTAGACTCCCACACCATACCTGCTGCATTGTATCCTTAAAAAAAAAAATTCAACCACACTCAAATGATGTGTCTCAGCTCCTGTTATCACCAAATCTTGATTGAGGTTAAATGAGGTCAGTGCAGCCCTTTGGGAATAGATGTGTACATCAGGAAACAACAGAGCAAGCAGTGGCACTGAAGAGGGGGTTCAGCATGATTTCTTAGCAGAGTGCAAAGGGCTGAATCATTTTGGGCCTGGCTCGGATTGCACCTGCAATCTTGTTTTTAAAAAAAAGGATTTTAAATTGGTTTTTAGCCTGGGCTTTAAAATGGCACAAATGCTTGTCTTAATTTGGGCTGAGGTTTATGTATAAGTCTTAAAGACCTAAATGTTGCACTCAGACTGAACTGATAAGGCATCTTCGCTTATAAATAAATTTTCCCACTAACAACTGTGACACTGGTCAGTGTAGGATATTATTTATTAATAGTCCCCAATCCCATCCAAACTTTGGTTCAGACCAGCAAATCATAGAATAATGAAGTTTCCCATGAAGAAATATAAATCAAAGGGTATCTGCCAGGTAGTTGTCTTAAAGGTAAAAGACTAAAAGTTAGAACACTTACCTTTTTGGGGGGACTTCACTGTCTGAAATCCCTCAGCTTGCCTTCCTGGATAGTTGTACTTAGGGCTTCATTTAGATCATGGTGTGTATGTGTTTTGTGCAGTAAAGTTGGAAGTTGGAACCAATTTATAGTGACCCTAATGGGGCTTTTAAGATAAGTGAAATATTTAAGGAGTGCTTTTATTTATTTATTTATTTATTTATTTGTTTGTTTGTTTGTTTGTTTATCTGTTTGTTTGTTTATTTTTGCATTTTTGCATTTTTAGACCATGGTTTACTAAGGTCAAACAAATAAGTAAAATACAATGAAAACCAAGAGCAAATATAATGAAAAATAATAAAACACCCTAACAATAACAATTCAAAAACAGGATAAAACCTGGGAAGAGGCACAAATGCAGGGATGGGGGGGGGGGGAGAGAACCAAGCAAAAATAGCAGAGACTCATGGGAACAACAACAGAAGCAACTGCCGATCACCAAATGCATCTTTGAACAGCCAGGTTTTCAAGGCTTTTAAAAAAGATGGCAGGGACTCCGCTTGGCAAATTTCTGTTGGCAGTTTATTCCACAAAGCCAGGCCGGCCACTGAGAAAGCCCGATTATGAGTTGAAAACTTATGAGCTTCCCTAGGGGTGGCCACCCGTAAGGAGAGTGCCAGTGACGCTCTGGTGGGCCAGGCCAGCTGTGGCCTTTGAGAGATCTGCTCTGCCAGATACTAAGGCCCCAGGCCATGGAGGTTTTTTTAATACCAAAACCAATACCTTGAACCTTATTTGTGAGGCAACAGGCAACCAGTGCAGGCTAGCAGTGAAAGGATCCCTTAAGGATTCTGATAACTTGGATTATTTTCAACTTGTGATGTTAACCTTTCCTTGGCACTGAGCTGTGTTTGAGATTTGACTTACATTATAAAGGCTAGGTTAGAGGTGTGTTACCACACTGATACTTAATTTCTGCTGCATAGATACTGGTATCAGAATGCAGAGTCAGCCTTACAGTCCCGCTCCAATCCCACAATCTCTCTCCCCCCTCTAAGCATAGTTAATAAGGATCATATGATAATGTAAGGATGAAAGCCAATTCAGGGCCAGATTATGCAACTTGGGGGTATGGAGTATTTGGGGTAACGATTTGAGGGTTTCCTGCCATTCTGAGGGCATGGGAACAAGTGGACAGTTAGTAGTAGAATTTTTTCCTCTTTGGACTAGCAAAGAACAAACAGCATTGCCAAGAGCCTGATGTGAGCAGGTTTGCCCAATAAGCCATTTGCAACAGAGAAGGGTCATTGACTGGATCCTGATTTGCCTTCTTCAACATTCTTCTTTGTGATATTTTCCTGCAGTTGTGAGGGAGGGGAAAACTATCTTGAAGTTATGAGATGTTTCCTTTCACTACTAAGAAAACCAAGGCTCTAGCCCCAAGACACAACTTGCCCCATCTCCCAAATGAGCCCAGCCTGCCAATGTTAGGGTGGGCACAGTAGGGTTTCTAAACCCTCCCTGCCCGGGACACCAGCTGAGTTCATGCAGTGCCAAATCAGGAGCTTGGAGCAAGCTGGGTCAACACAGAGGCTTAGAACTATAGTTGCACCTTCTTGGTTAGTGCCACCAGGACTCAGAAGGCATTGAACACTAGTCCACAGGGTTGTCCAGGCAGAGGCCATGCATGCCTTCAGAGAGGATGGCTGCTGAAAACAGCTTGTGGAATTTGTGGCTGAATTGGCCAGGAACATGAATGCAGTGCACACCCCACAAGAGGGCCCATGGTATGCTGTGTGGGCTGGGTCAGACACTGAAGTCAGGGTCAGAAGGATTTGGCCATGTGACTCATGTTTCAGACCTGGTCATTGTGTGCTCAATAAGGTCACAAGTAAGCATCAAGCCTACATTTGAGTCAAGCATCTGAGTTTGGTGGCATAATATTAGGTGACAGAGTTGAAGGGCAGTTGTCTTGTCATTTGCTCTCCAAACCCACCCCTCCCAGAAATCATTGCTATGATTGGAGAAAGGTTGGCTCTGTGTCAATAGCTTGGGACTCACGAAGGGTCAAGTTGCTGCCAAGGGGACATGGCCACTGAAGTAGCGTAGTGCCAGGGTGTCGTGTTAGGGAATTTGATGCCTGAATATCTCATCACTAGGAACTCTACAGAACTTTATAGATCCCCCAGGGCGGGAGGGGGAGGGACTCAGAAGCCTGCTAATCACAACTGGCATTTATCTCCAAATTCAGTTTTCCCCCAGTGAAATCAGGCAATCTTTCCAATTAAATCAACATTCATCTGGGTATCAAGATAGAAGTCTTATTGTTGCAATGATTCTAGGCAATGCTAACTCATCTAATTCTATAAGCTTTATTTATCTATCTTGATTCTACATTCCTTAAATACAAAAAATAGTTCAGATTGATGAAAACATTCAAATTCTTATGAAAGTGTAAAAACTTTAGGCACAAATGCTATAAAAATGGGTCTTTGCAATTTGTGAAACATTGCACTGCACTACAAAGAGCCAGCCTGGTGTTACACAGACATATCCTTATGACATATTCCCCCTCCCACCCAAGGTCTGGGATAATTAGTATAAAATGTATTCCCAGAAATGGCTGGAATGATGATGTGATGCAGGAGAAGAAAAGAGTAATCTCCACTTTGAAGGTGCTTTCATTGATGTTCCGTTCATCATAAGATCATGAGAAGAAGTTTGCCTGGTTGAATCAACATTTGGTTTACAAGTGCTACCAGCACTTTCCACTTCTGGAGAAACCTGACAAAGAGGACATTGATGGGGATGGCTGTTCCCAGCTGTTTATATCTCAGTTGTGCTGCAAAAGAGAAAACAAAGAGAATAGGAAGTAAGCGAGAGGCCGGACAAGCGCAGAAGCATTATAATATTCATGTTGTGCAAATGTATCCTTACTTTCTGTCTCCATAAATGGCAATATATGAAAGACTTGCAGTTTTGAATAGCAAACAAATCATCTTAACTGAACACAATTTTCATTTGAAAACAAGCTGTGAAGTTTACTGCTGAAATCTTCCCGGGGAAAATGGCCCTGTGATTTATAAGTACTGTAGGAAGGAGAAGCAATTTGCAAGGTTCCCCATGAATAATGCAGGCTGACAATGGCACTCAATGAAATCACGGTGAAAATGAAGTCCCCTAAAGCCTCTTCATGAGTATATATAATATACACACATGGATATATGAATGTGTTTTAATTTAAATAATTTACTAGTAGCATGGAAATTGCAGAAGGAGCCCCTGATCAATGATTATTGTTGCCATTAACTCCACAAGAAATCTTCTTAATGAATAAAACACATTAAAGCCCATGAATATGGAAGACAATTTTGAAGAGTGTCTGCAAAGAACAGAATCAGGCTAGAGTAATTCTCCTGAAATGTGTCCTGCTCAGAGTTTGCACAAACATGACCCAACTAAGGCAGATATTGAATGTCAGTGTCAGTCAAACTGCAGAATCCATGCTATGAGTACATATTTTGTACTGAGTGGTATTGAAGAGGAAGATCAGAAGGAATAGAAAGCCATTTCAGTCCACTTCACAGGAACTCGACACTGTAGTGTAGAATCAATTTTTTCCTGTTTTCTTTAGTCACCTATATATGGACAACAAAGCCACCAAATTTGATGACAGAAATGTTACTTACATAACCACATTTTGCACTCATCTGATAAAACCAATTGCTCCATGATGGCAAGCTAAAAACTTCATCAAGAGAGCATCATATGTGGATCATACCGTATATCCATCCAGAAATCAGTGTAACACATGTAGATGGGCTTCTCAGCTTACTCTTACTATTTATGAATTTTATAAAGAGAAACAATATTTTAAATTAAAGAGAGCGAGAGAGTCTTGTCTCTAATCATTATACAACATATATCTTATACAGTGGTACCTCTGATAACAAATTTAATTCATTCTCAGAGGCAATTTCTTATCCAAAAAATTTGTTATCCGAAAGGTGGTTTCCCACGTTCAAAAGGTCCAAATTCCTCAGCAAAACATGTCCAGAATGGCTCCAAAACTCCATGAAAAAAATGCTTAACGCCTCGCACCCCTCCACAAACTATGCATCCTGCAATGCATGGAGGGTACACATTGTTTTGCAAGGCATTATGAAACATTTGTTATCCGAGGCAGCCCATAGGGAACATTCACTATCCGAGGCAGCCCTATATCTGGAAATTTCCATTTGTTATCTGAAAACATTTGTTATCCGAGGCATTCTTTATCTGAGGTATTACTGTATTTCACTTTCTTCTGTACATCCGTCTTACTGACGTTCTGGTATTTATTCCTTCTGATGTTCCCCATCTTTAAGTTACACAGTGTGGATAGCTGTGTTGTCAAAAAAAAATTAATTCCAAGTTCCATTGTGATCCCTTCAAAGACTGATGAAAAGAGCACAAAAGTGTGTAAACGCCACACACCCCTGGGATAAAGTGTCCCTTTACCAGGTAAGATGTTATAAAAGAGGACCAGAGGGATTGGAAACTGAAGAAGGTTGATCTTAGGTCTGCCTGTTATCTTAGGATGTGATGGAAGAGGACATAGCAGACCAAGAAATGAATCTCATCAGGGGGTGTATGGGTTCATCTGGGGCAGCCCAAAGACTGCCCCAGTTGGTCCAAATTAAGCCATGCAGCTTCAATGATATCATCTGCTGAGGCCATACGACAGCCATTTCCCACAACTTTAAAAACTCCACAGTCTCACTCACTCGATACTCCAGAACACAGAGAGAACTCCTAGTTCCCTGAGCTTTTTGCCCTCTGAAGATGCCGGTCACAAAGTCTGGTGAAACGTCAGAAAGAGAATCTTCCAGAACACAGCCAAATGGCCTGAAAAATTCACAACAGCTATTGAAGTGAAGGTGAACCATGTGGCCAATACACATCAAAATACAAGTGCAAAAATAGGTGATGTCTTTATAGACTACTCATATATCATCATGCACACATGAGATTTCATGGATTAAACACTACTTCATTAGGCTGATACCAGTGTGAAAGTCCAAAAGTTCATGGCAAGATGGATTTCAGCAGCTGTGAGTTGAATATCATATTCCAGTCCTTCGAAGAAAAAAGCATAAGCCCTCCCCATTTGGCCTTTCTTTCAAACCCAAATATTTCTGTTTGGCTGGGGGTTGGGGTTGAGGTGAAAGAGAAAGCCCGAGTTCTCTCTGAGAATTGGGGTGATAATTTCCTGAACTCACTATGTTTAACCAATAGGGGTCAGATTAAAGTGAAAATAATATTACCAAGTGGTTGCAGTGCTGGTTTGCTGATGTCAAGAGTCCATGTGTCTTCTTGTTGGTATGGAAGAGTCGGAGGAGGCTATTTCTTGGTATCGACATTCTACTGAAATAAAGGGGAGCTGCATGGCCAATACAAAACAAAATACAAATGCAAAAATAGGTGATAGTTTTATTACTAAAAAAATCATCATACAATATTTGAGCTTTTGTGGACTACATGCCACTTCATCAGGCTAGTAGTACAGTAATACCTTGGTTTAAGAGTAACTTGGTTTCAGAGCGTTTTGCAAGACAAGCAAATATTTCTTTGAAATTTTGCCTTGATCAACAAGCAATGTCTTGATATTCAAGCACTGGAGCAGGTCACATGATCACGTGAGCCAATGGTGTCTCTCTTTCCCTCCCTCTCCCTGCTGGATTGTGGGTGATTATCTGGAATGTTCCATCTGAGGCTGCCTCCAAAGCAGAGGAAGGAGAGAGGAATAAAGGTCTCCCTTACACAAGCTGGGAATGTTTTCAAAGGGGAGTTCAAGTTAGGGTTTTAGTTTTCTTTATATTTATATTTATATTTATATTTAATTTATTTAATTTTTTATTTAATTTTTTTCCAAAGCATTTCTAGTCATGGGGCAGCTGGGCAATTGTGTAGAGGGCTACACACCAGAAAGATGGAAGTCAAATTCTAGTTGCGGAGCCATGAACTGTAGCTTGTTTTGCTTTTGTTGGAAATATTGAGAGATCAAAACCTAGAGGTCAAGACTGCATTTCCACATGGAGAGATTGTGGAGGAGCTGTACATGGAGCAGTCACTTCATCAAGCAGAAGCATTCTGATTTTGTCTGCAAACTAGGGATGGGCACTAAATGAAAAATAAAACACTGTTTTGTCATTTTGTAAGTTAACAAAAAGAAATGAAACAAAACAGGGAAGCAGCATTTTGTTAGTAATGAATAGAGCTGGGCATGAACCAGAAAACCCATGGTTCGGGTTCATCTGGTTCGCCCCCCCCCCCCCGGTTCGGTTTGAGTTCATGTTCATATGAATTTTTTTAAAAAATTGTTCGAACTTGAACTCAGCAAACTGGTTCGACCGGCTGCAGTGGCGATCCTGCTGCAGTGGCGATGCGGCTGGAGTGGCGATCCTGGTGGCTCCAGCATGGTACTGACAAGCTGGCCAGGAGAGCGCTCCCACGGCCGCAGGGAGCTCTCCCAGGGCCGGGCACACTTGAGTCACCGGCAAGCCAGCCAGGAGAGCACTCTCCTGGCTGCCTTGCTGCCAGCAGCTCCGGCGGTGCCCAGCCCTGGTAGGGCTGGGGGGAGATTTAAAAAGCCCACTCTTCCCCCACCCTTTAAAATATTCTCCCCTCCCGAAGCTAGCACTGAGTGGCTACTGGGCACTGGCTCCAGGAGGGGGAAATGGGGGGGGGGAGGACAATCTTCTTCCCTCCACCTCGTCTGGTGGTAGGGAGAGCGTGCTTTTTAAACCAAGCTGGAAACAAGTTTAAAGAGCACGCTCTCCCCACCACCACATGGGGTGGAGGGAAGAGTGCGCTCTTTAAACTTGTTTCCGGCCTCCTGAAGGTAGCAGCAAGCAGTTGCTTGTTGCTATCTTCTGGACGCTGGAAACAAGTTTAAAGAGCACACTCTCAGGCTCCCCCCCCCCACACACACACTTTCCCCCCTCCTGGAGACAGCACCCAGTAGCAACTTAGTGCTAGCTTTGGGAGGGGAGAAGATTTTAAAAGTCCCCTCTCTCCTCCTACCTGATGGGGTGGGGGAAGAGCGGGCTTTTAAAATCTTCCCCCAGTGTGCACCCATCAGCTGTTGGGTGCTGGCTTCAGGCTAATGCATTCCTATGGGAAAATGAAAAATGATGCGGAATGAAGTAGAAATTTCCGCTCCACTCCATTTCATTTTGTTTTTCTTTGATGGGTCAGTTTGTTATTCATTTCATTCCCTAATGAAACAAATAACGAATAACAAAACAAATATTAAATTCATTTTGTGCCCATCTTTAGTAATGAAACAAAATAGCAGGATTTTTGTTTAAAATGAACTATTTTGTTCCACTGTAAAATGACTCTCCTGGGTCCTAGAGGCACCAACATTGGTGTAAACCTTCCTTGGACTCTCCCCTTCAAGCCCTCCAAATTTAGACAGATTTGGGGTTCAGAGGGCCAGGTTATTAAACTTCAAATGGGTGCCCACAGAGAAAACATTTCTAATTGCAATGTTATGTGCTTGAAAATAGTGATCCCAGACAGGTAGCAGCATGGAAATTACAGTGGAGCTTCCTCAAGCTCTTCCCTTTAAGCACCCCCGATTTGGGGAGGTTTGGGGTATGGGGGGGGAATTATTCAACTCCAAAAGGGGTGTCCCTAGGAATCTATTTTAAAGTGCTGTTTTTCTGGCATTTGTGTGTGTGTGTGTGTGGTTTCTAACTGCCTGCTGGAGTTAGGATATATAAGAGGCTGTCTGGTTTCATTTTCTTTTTGTCATCCGTGAAATCGAGGGGAGTTACAATTGGCTCTGGCAGTGCTGCTAGCTTTCTGTCTTACAGTTGGGCTAGGTTCACTTCTGTTGTCCCTGTGTGCTCAAAGCTGCTTTGTGTGTTGTGTGAGTGGACTAAAAGAGAGTGGTTTGTGTTTGTGTAGAAGACAGAGCCTTCTCTCTCTCTCTCTCTCTCCTCTCTCCTCTCTCTCTCTCTCTCTCTCTCTCTCTCTCTCCTCTCTCTCTGTGTGTGTGTTGGTGTGGTGTGTGTGTGTGTGTGTGTGTGGTGTTGTGTGTGTGGTGTGTGTGTAGTTCTGTGCTCAGAGGGCACTGCTTTTCTATTCTTTTTTGGGAGGGTTTTATTAGGGGATGGATTTGGGGCATATCTTTTCTCCTCCTTCCCCCTTGAAACTACATTCCTTTCACCCACCACCATGGGTCTTCCCTTGACCCTTGTTCGGCATTCGAGGGCCGAAAGCAGCAGCCAATTGTGGTTGGTGGGGCAGGTCTGACCGCATCACCCCAATTTTGGCCTGCTGCATGGCTGCCCTTTGCCCCCCGAAAAAGGTTGAAGGTGTTTGGTTTTGTTTTACAAACCCTCCAAAGATTGGGGGGCCCCCGATTTTCTGACGAGTGTATCTCCCAAAGTCAAAATGGGTCCCACTACGACCTTTGCTTTTTTCGCTCCCGGTAGCCCCCCCGGGGGGCCCCTAAAGGGTTAACACGAATCAGGCCTTCTGGGGGCCAGGGCCCGGGGGCTGGAATTAAATTTCCCAAATGAGATTGGTATCTTTCTAAAACCTGGAAAACCTGGCTATTTAGGGGTGCCTTTGGGAAATTTCTAGGTGTTTTATCCCCCCTGTGTTTTATTATTTGTTTGCTTTTGTTGGGTTTTTTTCCTCTTGGCGGGGATTGTTGTTTTTTTGTTTATTTTTTTCTTTTTTTTTTTTTCTTATTCTTTTTTTTGTTTTGGAGTTTGTTTTTATAAATTTTTGTTTTAAAAAGTCCAAGTACCCGTTTTGGAAAAAACAGTTTTCTGTTGTTAATAAAAAATAAATTAATAAAAGTTATTCTCGCCCCAACCATAACAGTTCCCAATTTCACCTGGCATAATAGATTTCACCCGGGGTCCCTTTGATCATGGATTTCAAAAAAAAACAAATGAAAAAGAGTCCTCTGTTCCATTATTCCTAGCTGGGGTATTCTGGGAAACTCCCGCCCTTCCCCCCAGGGGCTAGCCCGCTGCATGTTATGGGTCGAAGATCCATTTTTTTCAGCCCGCCTTGGTCCTTGAGATCGGGAGATCCCACTCTCCCCCCAAATCTTTAGGGTCTGAAATGGTTCAAATGTTTGTAAACTGCCCTGGACATAGGGTGTCCTTGTAAAGGTACCTTGGACATTCAAGGGGTTCCACTCAACTTCTCTTTTACCTGGGGGCCCCAAAGGGCCTAACCCAATGTTTTTTTCTTTCTGTCTGCCCCGCAGGTGGGGGGCAATTCGTACTGCCCAATGTGCGTTGGTGCCTCTGTGACCAAAGCACTGTTGTAATGCCGTACCAACAAAGTTTTTCTTAAAATAGGGAAAAAATGAAACCCTTTCAAACAAGAACTATGAATATTCTTCCCTTCCTTCCTTCCTTCCTTCCTTTCCTTCCTTCTGTCAAAAAAAATAACTAGATAATTTAAAGGAAATAGGGCTTTAACAAAATTGTCAGCCAGCAAAAAAAAAAAAAAAAAAAAACCGTGTTTGTGGGTGAAAATGGGGTGCTTAATTTGCCCCCTAGCCCAAAAGGGGGTTAACAGAGATGTTCCGAGTCTATTCAAAGGCAATTAATTTTAAAATTTATTTAAATCACAGCAGAAAACAGAGAATAAGATCTGCAAACTGAAGGCACAACATAAAAGAAATTTAAAAAAAAACCTGTATCTTAATATAGTAAAATGAAAGTGAAATGAAAAGTACAAAACGAATAGAGATGGCACGAAACAATTTTTTTATTTTGTTTATTCATTATTTGTTTTTTTACATAACAAAACAAAAAAAGAACCTAGGGGGAAATTTTTAAAAAAAGGAAAATAACCGAACTGAGAAAAATTGGTTTGGGTTTGGTTCATTTCTTAATGGAGGGGGGGAGATGTCTCCTACTTGGTGCTTTTCTGGATGTCCTTTCCGTGTGAGCTGCAAGGAGGGGGCAGCACCTCTCGGTCATTTGGGGGGACACGGGGGTTTAGCCTCAGCTCACCCGGGGGGGAGATAAGAACGGGGTTTTAGGCGGGCCAAGCAGCGTGGCTTTGAACTGCCCCTTGCACTCCCTCCCGCGGTTTTGTGGGGCCCCTCGGAAGGGGAGATAAGGGGGCCCCGCTTGGCGGGCCCGAACAGTGTGGCCCAGACGCCCCTCCCCCCCTCATTCCCCCCATGCCGTTCGTAGGCACCCACCCGCCCGACCCGGCCCCCGGGGGGGCGCAGTGCCGCTGGGAAAAAAGAGGGTAAAAACAAATAACGAATTAATGAAACAATGAAACAATTTTTGTAAAAATTCACAAAAAAGAAACAAAATGAAATGAAACAAACTCCTTAACGAAATTAAATGATAGCACCATTTTTGATTCGTGCCCATCTCTAAAATAGAACAATCTGCATTAAAGTATCAGATGGAATTATAGTTATGAAAAATAAACCACAGCTAGCTCTGAATAAAAACACTATATTTACTTCTAGCCTTCCTATTTTGAATTTATTCCCTGAAAATTCAGGGACGTATATCTCTGTCTACCTGCCTGCCTGTCTCTGTCTCTGTCTCTGTCTCTCTCTCTCTCTCTCTGTCTCTCTCACTCTGTGTGTGGTGTGTATGTGTGTGTAAGGAAAACAAAATAAAAATAAAAACAATAAAAACAATAAGGGAGGTATAGAATCTCCCAGAAGGAAAAGTGTGTGTGTGTGTTGTGTCATTACAGTCATGACCAGACCCTTCGTGACTCACATCCATGGAGATTTTTTGGCAGGAAAAGTGTCCCGCATTGTAAAAATTGAGGTTTCTCTTGGAATCAAGACAAGTTAAGGCCCAAAAGGCTCACAATCACAACAGTCAAAAATCAGCAAAAATAAATATTATATGAGAAAAAAATGAAGCAAGAAGCATCGCTTGTGAGTAGGAGTGAAAAAAGGCTGAGTCTCCCTCAAGCAACAGTTACTTTTTACTCCACCAATGCCCTTTGATTTTAAGGCATTCTAATTGGCTTCCTTATCCCCTAAATTCAGTTCTGTGTTGGCAGGCAGCAAGTGGGGAGTGAAATTGCATTTGCACCACTTTTCTTTATTCCCCAGAAAGTAAATCATCCCTTTTTCCTGCAGCACATAATGTGACCACAGCATCTCAAGAGGGTATGCTCTTGGCTTGCAGTCACTGAAAGTACCCAAATCTTGTAGCCTATCCGTACTGTCCCATTGTCTTCTAGTTTCCCCAGTCCCTTGTTGTCACAGAGAGAAACCATGTATATTTTTGCTCACTCCATCATGCAAAAGTGAAGTCTGGAAGGGAAAAACAGTCAATTGAGCTGTGTATGAAATAAGCCAAAAGATCTCCTTGAAGCCATTCCATAGGCAGGCTATTCCACAGGCCATTTAGTCCTGTCCATAGGCCATATTCTGTAGGTTATTCAGTCCATGGGGCTTTTGCTCAGTGTGCCCTTATATCTAAGGTTTAGGACCTTGCTATCTTTTCAGGCGCTTTGGTACCCAAAATTCTCCCCGTGCATCCATTCTTCTCAGGCAGGGCATTTTAGGGTGTCACCTAATGAAGGAGGCTCATAATCCTCTACAAGGGAACCAGGCTTTCTCGGTGGCAGCTCCCCAGTTCTGGAACCAACTCCCTCCTAAAATATGTTTGGCCCCCTCACTCTCAGTTTTTAAGAAAATCTAAAGATGTGGCTATTTAGAAAGGCTTTACCTGGATATTAGTTTTTCTCTTATTTGGTTGCTGTTATCACCTAGTCTGTTCTGTCTTAGCCTATCTTAGTCCTCTGTTTGTTTTAATTGGATTTAGTTATGTTTATTATGTTTATCGCATTTTTTTTTGCTGTATTGCTACTCACAATTATGTTTATATCATGTTTTTATTTGTATAACCTTTAAACCACCAGAGTGGCCTTTGTTGTAAGATGGGCAGTATATACCATTTTTTTTGAACTATAAGATGCATGTCCCCCCCCCTTAAAATAAAGGGGCAATGTCTGTGCATTAATACAGTAGTCCCCACTACATATACAGTATATAACTAGACATGGGCATGACCGGCAAAATGGTCGTTTCCATTTTCCAGTTATCGTTTCCATTACGTAATGGAAACGGTAACAATAATTAAGCCCTAAGAACTCGAACTCGAACCCAAAAAGAAAAATTTGGTCGGGTTTTTAGTTTCCCTTTGTGGCACCTGGCGATCGCGCAATGCAAAGCACAGAAAAAGTTTTTAAAAGTTTTTTTTAAAAAACCCCGACTCCCGGCCAAAAAAGCAGGCGAAAATATGCCTTTCCATGAGGCTTTGCCACCTACCAGAGGGGTGGTTTCTGGGGGGTCCCCGGCCTTTCCCCCCTCTTCTCCTATCCTGGGCTGCTTGCACCAGGCTGGGGGGGGGGGGTTCATCCTCGTTGTCTCGCCATGCCATGCGGTGGGGGGCATCCAAAATGGCGACCGCAATTTTTCTTTTGAAATCGTGTCAAAAAACACACCAAATCACCACAGAAACATGTGAAATTTATTTATTTTAAATGCCTGAATTTTAATAGTTGCAGCAGTGGGTTTTTTATAGCAAAAAAAACTCGTATTGATTTTATTTTATTTTATTTTATTTTATTTTATTTAGACCTCCCCATTTGGGCTGGGCATGGGATGGGACCATGCAATTTTTTGAACCCATTCCACCAATGGCATCGCCAGGTTTTTGACTGCCCACTTCGGGATGTCTCGGAGGGCATAAAAAGCCGAGGCACCTTCCAAAATCGCAGTCGGGTGTATGGATGTGGTTGAGGGGGGAGGGCTGGCTGCTGGTGCTGGTGTGATCCGATCAAGATTGAGGAGGGAGGCTGGAGGTTTAGGCTTTAAGTTAGGCGGCAGGGAGGGAATTTAATTTAGAAAATAATTTCTTTGTTTCCTGCAACTTTGTCTGCTGAAGGGAATAGCAGTTTATTCTTTATTTCTCCTCTGGCAGTTTGTAAGGATTTTTTTCTGATATTGGATAAAGGGGGGGGTTTTTGACTGGGAGTGGGAGGTGTGGATTTATTTTAAAAATTATATATATAACCATTTATTTTCTATTTTCCCAACTTCAATTTACTTGCACACACCAACATTTGCGGTGCAAGCCAAGAACAGAATCTCTATCCAAAGTGATATCCTAACTGCCCACTCGCCTGTCCGCCGCGCCCCCGTCCGCCCATCGCCCGCGCCCGCTCGCTGCTTGCCCTCCTGCGCCTTCCCCATGCCACTGTTGCCGCCCGCCCATGGCCCCTGCCCCCCGCCCGCCCGCACCTCCCCCCCGCCCCCTGCCCCCCTACTCCACCCACCGCCTAAGGCGCAAAAACACCTAGCGGCGGCCCTGATTGCGGGATGCCCCTAGGCTCTGGGGAAGTCAAATCGTGCTAAATCGCGGTGGAAACAACAAATGACAAACAAAATGACGAAATTACAAATTTTTGAAAAATTTCGCGACAAAAATAAACGACCCGAAACGGACCCATTCCGACAAACGAAAACTCAAAACGTCATTTTTCTGGTCGTGCCCATGTCTACTCAACAGATACCATGACAGAAGCTAAATGAGAAGGAAAATACAGCCCCAAAGCTGTATTCTCACCAAAAAAAGCAGTAAATTCCCTATGTTTGAAATTTAAAGGGTAATCTGGTAGTTTTAAATGTCTTCCTTTTAAATATCAACTAAATTGGATAAATGAAATTGCCTGTGAAAATGCAATACCCACTGTGATGCAGAGGGCAGGTATAAACTATGCAGAAGCCTCTGCACTAGGATGCATTAGATATGCACAGTCACCTCTTTCCTCCAGGTAAAGTAGAAATGGAGGAGAGAAAGCCCGGGATGGCACAGCTATATATTTTTCCCGAAAACACAGAAGGTCAGAATGCTACTGTCTGAAGGAGAAGACTAAGTGGAAAAAACAGAAAATGAAGCAATTATTGAAGAAGAAAAAAAGCTTTAGGTCAGAAGCCAACAGGATACTAGGGGGAGATGGAAGTCCTGAAAGTGAATGAGCTGATGTATAAACAAAGAACAAGGTATACCTGAAAAAAGGTTCCGTACATTTAATTTCAAAGGCATTTTACCTGGCAGGAAAATTCATCCATGATTTAAAAAAATGACAGCTTCAGTATATGAATTTTTAATATGACCCGCCCTGCCTTTCCACTTTTTTTTTCTGACATGGGTACAGTCTTCGTTATTCTAATCAGCAACGCTTTGTGTTCATTCTGTGTGCTAAGGTCTTCGCTGCATATAGAACAGAGCTGAGTTAAAGTAATTTCAGTTCCCTCGTTATTCATTTTGGGTGTGTTTTTTTTTCAGAATGTTTGAAAGGGGTACCAGGAGCATGCTAAAAGGTCTTGGAGACATTTTCAGTTTTTCCCGATAATTTCATAATCTGTGTGTATTTAAGGATACAAATAGCCAAAGCAAAGATGTCAAGTTTCTGTTTGCATAATGATATTACTGACAAAATTTGGGATGAAAAATTTAGACAGCTGCTCTACAAATAATTTAATTTGGAAATTCTGGGGAAAAAACATTGAAAATGATTTGAAAGCAGCTGAAAACAAGCAACCAATAATCACCAAGGGGAGATAAGATGGTTCTATTTCAACCCATAGAGATTTGGGTCAATATCCACAGAAATATGCCAAAAATATGGAAGGTGAAACAGTGGCCAAATTGCATTGGCTCAAGACCCCCATTCTGTCCCCAAAAAGGAATGGTGATG